>CAJDSM010023638.1:2130-15937 GCA_903981925.1 Ostrea lurida
TAAATGAGATACAGCTCTCTGAATGGTTTGCACCTGTTCAGCAACGGCACCCGCCGTTCCTGACGACATCCACCGTCGTCCCCGGACGAAACCATGTCCGTACATGGACACTAGGTCCGAGAGCTCCGAAAAGACTCTACCTGACACAGGTCTCCCGCCAAACACCAGAGTCACCACGCTGCCACCAATTTGTAACGTGTAGCGGTCACCCATCCAGGTGCTGACCAGGCTCGCCATTGCTTAACTAGCGTGATCAAGACAGTAACTCTACCCCATCGCCAGAAAAGCCAGCTCACTAGCGAGGCAGTATAAGTTCACTTTATACTGTCCACTACACTATGTATACTCTACAATGCCAAAGCTTACCGTTGATACCGTTTTTAAGGTCCATGACATGTTTAACGCGGCGCTCTGACCTTGTGGACCTGACCAAGCACTTCCAAATTGCGAATCAAGCACCATCGCGGGCCTTTTGTATGATATGCAAAAATAATAATCACATATTGAAGCTTGTCTTAAAATATGGTACATTTTAACACTGCTAACTGTTTTACGTTCCAATAACTGCTTTTCCGAATTTCCGGGTTGAGCATAAACAAAAGCGAACCTCCTCAAATAACACTACCGAGAAACTTCCTCTTGGGAAAAAAATCGGCCAATTGGAAGCATCAATGCAAAAATGTTCTCTGTGAAATATGGCCTTTATCAAGTCATCTTAATAAAAAAAAATTGTCACTTTATTTCATTATTTAGGATATTGGAAACAAGATATATATTATTTTAACTGTTCGATGGCAAAGAAAATCGTACTATATCTATTGCGTTGTTGCAATGGTTCTGTTGTTCCGTTGAATCGGCAGGGTTACGCCATCTTGTTAACATACTTATTATTCATGTGTGTGCGGACACATGTACACGTTTTAATTTGGCACATAACCTATATTAACTTTCTACCATGTATCTCTATATACCATTTAAAAAAAAAAGACGATAGATAAGATTATTAAGTATTTTTTTATTGCAAAAAAAAAAAAAAAAAAAAAAATGGTTTTTTATGTAACGCTGCCATAACATTATCCAATGAAAACTCAAATGCATGAAATGGTTTTGCTGATACATGCGGGAGTTTTTTGCATAGAATGATCATAATCTAGTGTAGAGTAGCTGTTTTAACTTGCTTTTTTTGGTTTAATCTTTCCATTGAAGTCCATTAATTGGGTTGAGCGGTATCGGATCTGGATTAGCAACTGGTGACTGGGGTTCGATCCTAACGCAGTAATTATCTTTTTTTCCCTTTCAATCGTAAGCCATACTTACATATAAACACTGCATACCCTTTCCCTGGCATATTTTGTATAGTTATGCAACCTGTTTTGTTTGTGTGTGCAGTTCTTAAAAATGTAATCCGATTTCTGGCTAATCATAATTTTCTTTCTGCTTCATTACCGAACCATACGCGAAGGAATCCAGGCACGGAAGGAAACGCAACTGCACCATAATTGGGGGACAACGAAGTGGGGTAAGGCGCAGTAACTGAGGGGCAGCGGAAATCAATTGGAGTACCAAACAGCAAGCATGACTCAATTGAAAGTCTTATGGTTATTCACATTCAATGTTGGCAAGGGAAAGGGCCTTAAATATCACTGCAACAAGCTAGACAAACTGCCTCAGTACACACCGGGTAAGGAATGTGAGTGCTGACTAACTTTAGGCTGAAACGGGTTTGGATTCAACTTTGCCAATCCCCAATCACACCCTCTTATTACTTCGCATATTGTTATAGTTTCGTTTTAGTCGCTAATGCCCCGACGAGTTACATGTCAACACAACTAAGTCATATTTCTGCATTCTCGCTTTTTCAGTTAAATTAACTATTTCTATCCAATCTATCCTTCTGGTAGAAATTGGTTGGGTGTACAGAAACAGCTAATCATAGGGGGATGTCCGGTTACTAATTACCCTTACACTATTAGACTGATTGACTTTGTATATTATGTTCCCCACTTTGGTGGGGAGCGTATTGTTTGACCTGTCCATGGGTCGTGTGTTCCTGCTCAATAAGTTTGGTCAGCGCTACTCCTCGCAACTACCGATTTTTTACAAACTTTCAACATGTAGGGGGGGGGGGGCATTATCATTGTAGTTGTGGCTATTACAGGCATTTTGATCCCTTATTTTTTGGGTGAGTTATGCCCCTTAACTTAGAAATTTGCCCTGAATCCTTCCTTAACAATTAAACGGCTTGTCAGCGCAACATCCCGCTGACACTACTGAACCGATTTTGCCCTAAATCACATGTAGCGGGGGCATTATATGATAGCTGTGCTATTACCAAGGCAATTTTTGGGATCCTGTCCTCATTTTTGTGGTGAGTTATGCCCCTGTCAATTTAGCAATGTGGCTGAAATCTCTAAAATAACCTGTCAGCGCAACTCCGCTGCACACTAACTGATCGATTTTGAACAAAAACTTTCACATGTAGCGGGGGCATCATAATGTAGTTGTGGCACATTACCAGAGAATTTGGATCCTTATTTTTGTGTTGAGTTAATGCCCTTCAAACCTTAGAAATTTTGCCTGTAAATCCTCCTAAATGAACCTTGGTCAGCGCTAACTGACAATTCACATGTTAGCAGGGACTCATATTTTAGTTGGTACATAATTACCAGGAAATGTTGATCCCCCCGGTTTTCCGTGTGAGTTATACCCCTTCAAACTTAGAATTTTTCCAGAATTCCTCTATAACCTTGTAAGCGCAACTCCTCCTAAACTACTGATCCGATCTTGACTAAACTCTCACACTGTAGCAGGGCCATCAACATTTGTGGTGGCATATTACGGGCAAATGTTGATCCCCTGGTTTTCGTGTGAGTTTCCCCCTTCTAACTTAGAATTTTTTCCGCAAACTTCTCATAAATAACCTTGTCAGCGCAACTCCTCTGCAACTACCGATCCAATTTTTAAGATAAACTTGGTATTGCTTAAGCTTAGCAAAGAAATTTATTTGGATGTGCATATTGGCCGGGATTTTTTCCAAAATTCCTTTGGGAGTCGTGTCTTTGTTTGCCTAAACTCCTCATAATAACCTCTTGTAAAGCGGCACTGCTTTGTAAATGTTACATGTTGTACTACCGACTGACAGGACGTGGGGAAGCATATGTTTTTGCCTCCAGGAACGTACTTTATTGTTGTTTTGTGTCCCGCAAGGGGGTGTTTTCACTTGCGGGGGGCGTACCGTTGCCGGCGGGGGCTTGCATATGTTTGGGCCTGCCTCGGGCTTATGGTCTTTGGAGCAAAAGGGGGTCTTTGTCGTGCCACGCGTGTACGGTGGTAGGGGACACTCGGTTTTTGCAGTCTCATCAGAGGACCTCTCCGTTTGGTCGGCCTCTTGCGATGGGCAAGGGGGTTGCTGAGACCTATTCTAGCATCAGTCACAAGGAATCAGACAATATTTAAAAAAAAACACCGCTAACTTCAGGCAGTTATGCGCTTATGAGGCATATTTCCTTCAGAAGCAGACTGTGCTTTATCATTTCATGGATTGCTATGAGTGGGGGAATCTGTCCAATGGGCATGCCTCCAATAAACTCCTACCAAATTCCACATTTCATGTCAATGACAATTTGTCTTGTTTATTGGCATTTCCCAAACTAAGGGGGCTATACTCAAACATTTATTACTACGACAGTTTTTACTCACATAAAGTTCAATTCTGTAGAGGAGGTTACTTTCTTAACTAGGTATGACTTATTTATTTCAAGGTGCTTATCCTACTTCACTCAATGGTGGTGGTAATTATATGCTCCATAATTAACCTTCACGATAACAAAGCACTGGCTGCGTGACCATTTGAGTTGGGGTATGCCGACCGATCCACCAAGGTTTGTATTTTTGCGTCTTGGCGCTCCTTTGGTGGGGTTGCTAGGTTTCTTTGAACCTGCATGTGGCGTGTTCTCGCACCCCAACTCAACTGGAGGAGTGCCTATAATCCATTGCAAGACAGGGACATTGGCCCCTTTAACCATTGGATGATTTGCTGCTATTCAGGGGAAAATGCGGCCCTTAATTATTGCAAAGCAGGGATATTGGGCCCCTTAACCATTTGATTGATTGCTGCAATTCAGGGGAAATTGGCCCTAATTAATTGCAAAGACGGGGATAATTGGCCCCTTAACTTGATGACACTGGCTGTAATTTTGGTTTGTTGTTTATTAATTGATTGATTGCATTGTGCAAATTCGGGGAAATTAGAGCCCTTAATTCATTTGCATTTTGCTAAGTCAGGGGATATTGGCCCTCCGTTAACCATTTGTTTGTCGTATATTGATTCAATTTACAGGGGACATGGGTCCCATATACATTTGATAGCTATTGGCTGTCAATTCGTTCACGTGGATGTGAATGCTTATGACTTATTGTGCTTTGTATTGATATTACATTTTGTACATGGTGGGCTTGTGCACTTGCGATTGGGAACACCCAGTGCACAGTCACTCATTTACGGTCGTATCGACTTGAACATTGACCTTTGAAATTTTTTTTTTTTCTTAACTTTATTGGGGAACGTTTGTGCACTTGGAAGAATCAACCAGTGCAGCAAATCAAACTCCACTTGTGGGTCGTCACTTTATTGTAACCTTTGTTTTGTGGGGCGGCTCTTTGGTAGCCCCAAACAAATATCACGCGGCCAGATGCGCATTAACTAATAAACTTATATACTTTTAACTCCGATAGTTTTGTGTGTTTGGTACAGGTGTCAGTGTTTAATAAGAGATTATGATCAACATAAATAGCCTGATTTTTTTTTAAAGTAGCACTACGTTAGTTGCAAAGTAAACATTTTAAGCTTTACCTCCTTAAAATTTTATTATATACCCATCAATGATCCGTGTGTTGATACCTGTAAATTCCCAGAGTGGTGGTCCCGACTTTTCCGGATCACCACCTGTCAGTTTTCCGTTCGTATCAGTATTCTCTGAAACTGATGACGTCCAATGCACAACGCAACGTTTTTGTGGAATGTCGACTGCAATCCACAAACAACGGCGCGTACGCAACAAATAATTTTGAACGGTATTTTGTTTGGAACAAACATTTTTCTTATAAACGTCGGGGGTATATAATAAATTTATCTTACTAAGTACTTGATACCGAAGAGTGGGATCACGTCTCGTTGACAGGCGCAGATCATCAGATCAAAGCTTCGGTCCTCGTGTGATCTGATGTCGTGATGATCCGCGCCTGTCACTCGACGTGATCCGACTCGGCGGATCAACGTTACCGTAGTAATATATATACTGTATTCTTACACTCGCGTAAATTTTGAGGGATCAATATTTGCAGATCACTACGCGTTCAAATAAGCCGTTGTAGTCCTTAAAATTAAAATCCCGAAGACTGAAATATAATATTTTCAAAACATTGAAAAATCGATATCCACTTCAATGTTGTTGCTTCAACGCTGTTTCCACCACTTAATTCTCAACGTAGAAAACGACGTGCTTACATGGAATTTTAGAGTCTTTGTTAAAAATTATGAAAGTATATGTAACATACATGACTTACAAAATCTCCGTGCAAAAGTTTCACCTAAGCCTTCTTAGGACTGCAATAAAGATGTGTCCTAAATATGTCTTAATTAAAACACGTCCATGTAGTAAGTCAGTTTTCAAAGCTTACCTATGTACGAGGAAGGGAGAAAATGCAACGGCCAGACGGGATTCGAAACCCGGCCCCTGGATTTTAGTCAGGTGCTCTACCACTGAGCTATCTGGCCACCGGAGATCGATACCCGGCTGACCGCTACAACTCCTCCCTCCTTAAATTGTCTTTGTCCGCCGAAGACATACACAACCCAATTCTTTGCCCCGTGGCAGGACTTTCCCCTGCAATTCCCAGGAGTGGTCAACGGCAACAAATGTAAAGAAAGGGAGAAAATGAGAAAATAAGTGGCTGGACCGGGCCATCGAACATTACTTAAGGTGCTCTAACCACTGCAGCTATCAGCGCCGATATCCACGGTCATATAGCTGTAACTACTACATTCCTCCTCTAAACCGGGGCCCCTGTCTTTTATCAGGTGCTCTAACAACTGAGCTATCTGCCCACCGGAGATTCGAACCTGGCTGACCGCTACACTTAATAAGGCTTCGCATATAGTTAAGACAGCGAACCTCCTAAGTTTTGTATCACATGACGTCATGATATTGTGCGAAGAGTTCACAGATATCAATTTGACAATCCGCAGATTAATAATTCCGGGTCCCTCGTCTTACCTCTTATCAACTCGACAATCGCTTAAAAGATGGTGTTTGAGAGTTGTGGGCCGGAAACACTTTCAACCCATGACTTGAAACATGAATACACTCGTCACTGTTTATGTTCCCAAAAGAGGTATTTCTGTGTACTCTCAGATGATTCCACTTTGCATTCATTGTAACGAAATTGATACCAGCGTGCTACCTCGCTAAGATACAAGTGGCGGATCACGATTTGTTGAAAGAGGGGGGGGGGGGTGTTTGTTGAAAAAAGAGCAAATCAGCTTTAAAAGGTTGGGAGAAGCAAAGCGGGGAGGGGGGTGGAAGCTCTCTGGCTTTAGTAAGAGCTTTTAAAGTTATTTTAAAGCTAAAGTAGCATAATCCTGTATCTTTTGAATTTTATTCACTGTGATATTTCTTTAAGAACTCAATTATTTAAACGGAAAAAATGTGAACGTGAAATTTGCCCGTCTTAATGTCAGCAAACAACGAGAAATAAGCCTCAAAAGAGCGACGTGTCTACAAACGTGACGGTTCTATTAAACGGAAAAGCCGAATAAAAGCGTCATAGCTCACGCGATCTCCTTATAAGGCCAGTAGATTTTTTAAAATCACGCTTGAAATGTTTGTAGTAAATTAGCTATATTCGACGTATTTCTGAACTGTATATGCAAATTATTGATTTGATATCACATGCATATTATAACTATGTTTATAAATTTCGTAACTATTGTTTAACCAAAGAGAAAAGTGCATATCGTATACATCGCAAAACAATCATACAATTCTGCGCGTGCCCTACATCCCAATCGCCCTCCCCCGGCCGAGAGCGAAGGCGCACTTTTGTTTATTTTTTTATCCAGGTTTTGGTCCATATTATAAGTGCTCTTGTTGTAATTAGTAATTTCATAACTTTATTAGCATGTATACATAGAAAAAAAAAGTCAAAATTTTTTCGTAAAATACAGATTATGCTACTTTAATTTAGCTATAAATCTACTACATAATAATTAAGGTTTGGTCACAAAATGGGGGAGGGGGCGGGGCCATTGGGCCCCTTTCTAACCTCAGCTACCGCGATCAAGTAAGGTGTCCCTGTTATTATTCGCGATAGCAATTTGTGCGTAAAACAAGCACATAATGCCAATGGGTTTCAAGTACACAATCCCGTTTATAATGTTTTTATTTTAATTATTATTTTTATTTTATTTTAATTTATCATTTAGTTTTAGTAATTTTTTAAAAGTTTTTATTTGGAGTAGCAATAATTTCATGATTTCTGGTTCTAATAAGATAATTGTATTTAATATTACGAAAATCTGTTATAAATGAATAATGTAGTATTCTGTCTACGCAGCTTTATGTGTCTAGATTTAAATTCATCACTCGAATATTAAGTATAGAATAAGAATTGTGAACGTTCTTAACTTAAGATGTTCCAAACATCGTCGAGAACATCCTAAGACGTGTTCCTAAGTTGCATCTTAGCAGCGGATCAAGGATTGTCGAAAGGAGGGGGCAGTTTCGTTGAAAAGAACCAAGTAAGCCTTAAAAAGTGGTTCCCAGGGGGCAAAGCCCCAGAAAGCTCTCGGATTTTTTATGAGCTTTTAAAGTACTTTTAGGGGTTGAATAGCTATATATCTATACTATACATAATTAAGGTTTGGTCACCAAAGGGAGAGGAGGGCTGCCCTCTAATTCGCCTATCATGCCTTGCTTAGGATGTTCCTATATATCTTACGGACAGTTTTTCGTGAACATGTCCCACTGGTCTAAAGAAAAATAAGGGTGATACTATGTCGCTTGCATTTCAATTATTGCATAAAATTTATTTCAATTGAAAAAAGAACCATACAATTTACGAAGATAAATTTAAAAAATTGTTGTCGCTGAAATGGTCTCGCTCTAATGTTTTATGTGCGTTTTTATCACCGGGTGCTGTGACGATAATTTTAACGAGGTCAAACTTCACCACGTTGAGAATTTTGTTTACTGTCGAAGATTTTATCTGTACCCATTCGCAAAGAAATTTGTCAGACCCAGGGTAAGTATCGAGGTCAATCCAGAGCAGACGGAATAATCAAGACTGGCTTGAAGAAGCCGCCAAGACTGGGAAAACTGTGGTGATCGCCATCGACGGAAGTGAGCACGCAAAAGGCCTTTTGATTGTGAGTTTTAATCTGCATTGATCTATAATACTTTTCATTCAACAACAAAATTGACTTATCTAAAGAATGTATGTCAAATTGATTCGTTTTGTCGCACTCATATGACATGTATTACATTTAAAATGATGATATAAGCTTGCAATTTTGAACTTGAATGAGATCGTGTGACATTTTCCGAGTGGTACATATTGCTATACAAATTCACATTTATTTGATGGCAGATGCTATTTGAAACAGCAACTGCGACACGGTTGTAAAATGACTGCGGAATATTACAGTAAGGTCATCAAAAAAACAAAATTTGTCTAAAACAGAGGGATCTTACGTGATTAATTCAGAACACGCCAGGTACAAGTAAATTTTTCCGGAGCGTAGACTAAGTAAATATTTTTTAAAACAACCCTTACTACGCAGGGCTGGAGAGGCGCGCTGGTTTGGTTATGTATGTTTGGATAGGATCGTGTTTTTCAAAAAAGTCGTGCAGTATGATACTCACACGATCATTATTTTCCTATACACACATGGAGAAGGATAAACCAATACAGCATACTTATTGTGATTGGTGCTTTTGTTCTCGTGATTTATTTTGCATGAATATAAAAAGCTGACTTGAAATGTGTGTAGTTTAAAGTATATACAACTGTATGTTTTGGCGTATGCAGTCATCTTCTGAACTTTAAGTCGCGACGAAGAAGAAATCTGTTAAGATTTGATGTAGAATTTAGCTTTTTGAAAAGAAAAATGTGTCAAAAATCAACATTTACATTAATGACATAATAATATACTTTTTCCTCTGATATCCCGGCATATTGCTTTTGTTTGGCGTTAAAATGTCATGGATGAATGAATCGGAATGAAACATTGTTGATGTCTTTTCGTGAAATTCTTTGTACAGGATATGTGTTTTCACTTCTTCGCCTAGAACACAACAGTTTAACAAAAGTGAGAGTGTCTGCTTTAGTGTAGGCTATATTTCTATGGTATGACCTCTTTATTGTAGGTATAATTTCTATGGCTTAAGGACCTGCTTTAGTGTGGTATATTTCTATGGGTTGTATGACCGCTTTAGTGTAGGTATATTCTATGTTTTATGACATGCTTTAAGTGTAGGTAATAGTTTCTATGGTTATGACCTGCTTAAGTGTAGGTATATTTCTATGGTTATTGACCTGCGTTGTTGTTTTGGTATAACTGTTATGCTTGTGATTTGCGTTATATAGGATATCCGGAGCTGTTTAGCAAAAGTATAATTAGGGATATTTTAAGGGTCTGTCAGGGCCGAAATAAGGCCCCATTCCCAATGCTAAAAAGCAGGTATTTTTCAATTTTTAGCTTTAGAATTCCCAAAACAATGACAATAAATTCCAAAATGGGGTACATTACTAAATCATAAATTTCCTTCACAGGTCCATAAATTTCAATTTTTGCAACAAAGTGAGAAGCAAATGATATTTTTATTGCCTCAGCTTGATTAGTAAGATAAGCTTTACCAAATTGAAAGCCCAATTATACATCTTAATGCATTTCAATGCAAAATGGTTTGGTTCTCTCTCTATAGTTGTCTATTAAAAACGGTTTCCAATTTCAAGCAAATATCGCTATTTTTCCACAACTGGAAGGCCTGGGCCCCTGATAATAAGACCTTAAAAAATCCATGATATGCGCATTAAGTCATTAGGTTGTATTAATTTCATTATTAGTCGACACAGGTACAAGACCAACGTATTCAAGGAACAGATAAAGTGGTTTTAGTCCATGCTGTGGAAATGCATGAAATTCCTGAACTTCCAAAACAGTGGTATGCCAGTAAGTATAAATATCAAGTACTGAAGTACTGAAAGCCGGGCGTCCAGTGGTATATATCAGTAAGTATACGAAAGTCTGAAAGCCGGGCGTACAGTGGTACTCAGTAATATAATATCAAAGTACTGAAACCGGGCATCGATAGTGGTCCATGTATGATGTCAAATCTTGATCTCACTAATGGTTATATATCAATATTTTTTACGGAGCTTTTTTTAGTGGTACATGTGTATCAAGTATTTATTATAGATATCAAATCTTGAACTTCACCCCTTGTTATGTAAGTACATATGCACTTCTCACTGCATGTAAGTTGGTACCCTGGGCACCGGGTTCAGAAGAGTTTCCTCAGTACCTTGCTTTTGTAAAAGGCGATAAATGGAACAGTCCCTTCGGAATGAGACTGGCAAAAACCGAGTCCGTGTTCAGCAAGAGATTGTGGCACGATAAAGATTCCTCCCAGCTCAAAGGCCATAAGCCCGAGCAAAGGCCTAAATTATGCAGCTTCACGGAATGGTGACGTCTCCATATTATTGGAAATATTCTCCAGAGGGACATAAAACAGTCAAACAAATTAATGACTACTAGTTGGTCCAAGTGTGAATCCTGAATCTCACTAGGTATAACCTTCAGTTATAATGTAATTCGAATTCATGGATTGATTCTGAATATCAAATTTTGCAATATACAAAGAAGGATTCATTAGATAAGGGCATCACAGTTGTACTCATTAAAAAAAAAGATACATGAGAGAGAGAGAGAGAGAGAGAGAGAGAGAGAGAGAGAGAGGAGGAGAGAGAGAGAGAGAGATAAATTTGCACCTTGTAGAAGACATTACTATCTTCCACTCGAAGAGGTACAATTTTCTTTCACATATTGCGAAATCTTTGGTCTTGAAGTAAATTGTGTGGGGGCAAGATTCTGAACTTCTGTGGTACTTTGGCTACAATGGCATGATATCGACTCAGCGGTGATTCAGAGTTAACAAACTGTTGCCTAACCCACATACATGTATACAGTTTTGCATATAATCTTTTGATTTTAGAGATGGGGGTGATATACAGAGTTAATTCGGCATTAACTACATTACGTTATTTTTTAAAATAATTACCACTATCATACCTGGTAACTTCTATTTTAAGCCCCGTACAGCTTTGATAAAGGACATCTATTGCGATCTGGAGAAAGAAAAGGAGAAGGTGAGCAAAACTAGAGCAATTTGCCAGCTGCTGAGAGACGCAAGGTACGTGTAGCAACTGCAAGTCCCTGTGGAATGAAATCTAATAACGCACAGATTCACATCTCATCTGAAATGTGATATAGCAGTGTCTACTTAAACTGATATGTATATATATAGAATTAACTTTATTCTGGAACAATGATGTAGTATTCCGTATATTAATGTGATATCTAATGACAGGGTTTTGTCTCCTCAGATTTCACCAGGTCTTTGTGAATCTAAGAATAGGTTCAGAACCATAATGCTAAGGTTCTACTCATTTATTTATTTTTTTCGAGAGGTGGGGGATACTTACATTTTTAGCAAACATGAAACTGCCTTGACAAGTAGAGGACACACTCTGTATATTAATTTTAACCAATGTCTAGGACAAAGGGTGGGGTTCCAGGCTCTCCTATGAGTACATCCGGGTTACATAAACATTAGATATCTCCTCGATAGCCAAAGGGTTTTCTGTCCACTCCGCTACCGATAATCGAAACTCGCGCTAGCGAGATGGCGTAGATTATGATTAATGCGGTAGGCGTTACTTTAGAGTTTTGTCCTTGATTGTAAGCATGGCCATTATGTGTACAGGTGGGGGATCTCCATTCATGAAATTTTGACGCTCTGATTAGGTAAGCTGTGCTTCTTATAACGAGGAAAAGTATGAAATCTTTAGTTCCTTGTTACTGTCAAGTGTCATTTGACGGGCGTAGTGGTACAAAGAGATAATTTATGCGGATGAGAGGGGGTGTCTGTTTGGGTCGTATGGAGTCAACATACATGTACATGTACTATCATTTGAACACGGATGGAACATCAAATACAAAATAACATCAAATATTTTTCTGTCAAGTTCTGTAGGGGGCGTTGAATTAAGCATCGATCAATTTATATAGCGGCGGAGATGTTTTTCATATATATCTTTTGAACAAATTTTAAGCTGCATGGCATGCCAATTCGGTTGATACATACTCTTATTCCGTAGCCAATTTGGATTAAACGAATTTGAAATATGTGGCCGTTTGCTGAGAAACTTTGAAATAATGGGGCAAAGTGAGACACATATTCAGAATGTCGCATCTGTTACGCATTGCTGTTTAGAAGCTCATTCTGCAAACCTTTACAAGTATAATTTTAAAGAAAATTTATAAGCATCAGCAAGTTATGTAGTGAAACCAATCGCGTAGTTTTGGTTACTGATTCTTGGGGAGGTGTCTTACACTATAAATTAGATGCCCAGAAAATCCAATGAAACTTCTGTTTTATAGCATTTTGGCCATAACAAAGACAATAGTACAAGCTCAGTCATCAGGCTCAAGTCATGGCGCGTTTTTCTAGTTACAGTGTTCCAAAAAATGAAAGGTGCGCCATATATTTTGATACCAGAATTATTTTTGAAAAGTGCGTTTAATGCATTGTACTTGCACAGAGTATTTCCTTCGTTTGAAATTCGAATTCGGGCGGGAGTTTCTCTTTAATTTCATCAGCTTCTCTCTTCTCTCTTCTCTCGTCTTCTCTCTCTCTCTCTCTCTTCTCTCTCTCTCTTCTCTTCTCTCTTGAGGATAGAAGTGCAATGTAAGGACAAAAACCTTGTCCTTATACGTTACATTTCATAGAGGTGCACACAGAATGTGAGAGGTTAAAAAAACGCCAACAACCACGCACACTACACAGATGTTAGATCAGTGTGGAACAAGTCGTGTGGGCATATATTCTTCAAGCACAAACTTACACAATTCGAAAGAGCATTGGATAAAAGTATAGAAGTACTGTAGGTGTCCTCTATAAAGCTGATATAAATTCATATAAATAGTTACTTTTTGCCTTCACAATATGTGCTATTCTCTCTAAATATTAAAATGTATAAGGACGTTCTCAGTTAACATGTTTTGCCGGTCTCAGTAAAGTGGCTTCAGAGGTACAAAGGTATGACAGGTATATGATATAAATTATTGCTGACGTACAAACGCAAGAAAAGGGAGAAGAACTAGTAGGTATATTAAATTAATACCTCCTCCTTTTTGTAATATATATGACACCAAAATGATTACACATCATCTGCATAATAATTTTTACAGTTATATATGTAGGTAAAGTTTTGATTTTATGTATTCCAAAACTGGCTCTGTAAGCTAAACTTGTAGGATGTTCTCTCGACTTGATGAAGCGACCTCGTGTTATATGTATTAGTTATGTGCGTTTGATTCGTTACAAGATGTGCTCGAGTTCGGTCAAGGTGATTTTTTATTGTCGTTTTAAACATAAATAGCTATGAATCTAGTTTGAAATTTATATATTCTGATGTTATGCACATACATATAATTATTGTGATGGTAATTTTCAGCTTTATTAAC
>CAJDSM010023639.1:18985-41472 GCA_903981925.1 Ostrea lurida
CACGTTGCGATACTATATCAAACTCAAATTGGTGAAAACATAATAACAAGGTAATTAATGATACGTCATAATACTATATACAACTCAATTTGGTGAAAACATCATAAAAAGCTTATGATATAAATTGGTGAAGTAAACAATGTGTTAAACGTAATCAAAGTCCCAAAAAACAAATATACAAAATCGAGTGTAGGGCAACACGGACCTCCGACAAAAGCGAAGGCAGGATCAGGTGCCATGGAGGAGTAAGCATCATCTGCTGACCGATCACATCCGCCGTGAGCCCCTAGTCGAAATAAAGTAAGCGGGATTACATGTACCCGCAGTAAAATCTAGTAGGAAAATGAATCTATCAAAGGGTATAAAAACAAAGTCACACATATGACTTAGTTGAACTTTGTAATCGAAAAAGGTCATGATTTGCAAATGTATGACTTTAAACGAGATATCGTTATAATCCTGCACCATCAACTTTTTAGTAGTAGTTGGCCCTCGCTTTAAAAATTCCTCATACGCATAGACATGCCTTTGCGTATCGAATCAACTGGGAAACAGGTGAGAGTGGTATATTACTACGATTGCAAAGTTAAAGTCATCACGCTTATCATATAATGTAGTTGTCAGTCGTCCATTACGTCATTATACTATATAAAACTGAAATTGGTGAAAACATAATATCCAGCTAATGATAGTTGTGATAATATAGGTCAAACTGGTGAAAATAATGATATGTAATGAATCTTGATATTATTTACTGAACGCATGGGTGTAATATAAAAATATACAATAAGTATTGACCGATATTGAGGGTACATGAAGTAAATTTAAAAGTTCAAAATCTTATTATACCCCACGCAACGAGTTGCGGAGGGTATAATGTTTTTGACACCGTCTGTCAGTCCGTCAGTCCTGTTTTTTTTGTCAGCGCAACTCCTCTGAAACCGCTCACACAGAATTCGTGAAACTTTGTAGTTATGAAACATTACCATGTAGATGTGCATATATGCAGGAAATTCTGATTCCATATTTTTTGGGGAATTATGCCCCTTTTGAACTTAGAAAATTTTGCCACATTTAAATATACTATGAAACAGTTTGTCAGCGCAACTCCTCTGAACCGCTCAACAGATTATCGTGAAACTTTGTAGTGATGAAGAACATACTGTGTAGATGCGCATAGACAGGAAATTCTGATTCAATTTTTTTTCGTGGAATTATGCCCCTTTTGAACTTAGATATTTGGCCACATTAAAATATACTATTGAAACAGTTTTCAGCGCGATCCTCTGAAACCGCTCAACAGATTACGTGAAACTTTGTAGTGATGAAGAACATACTGTGTAGTACGCATATACACAAATTCTGATTCAATTTTTTTCGTGGAATTATGCCCCTTTTGAACTTAGAAATTGGCCACATTTAAATATACTATTGAAACAGTTTGTCAGCGCGGACTCTCTGAAACCCTCAACAGATTAATCGGAAACTTTGTAGTGATGAAGAAATACTGAGAGCACAATATAACAGGAATCTAGATTCAATTTTTTTCGGGGAATTATGCCCTTTTGAACTTAGAAATTTGGCCACATTTAATATACAATTGAAACAAGTTTGTTCAGCGTGACTCTCTGAAACGCTCAACAGATTATCGTAAACCTTGTATGATGAAAGAACTATGTTTTTAGATGCGCATACACAGGAAATTCTGATTCATTTATTTTTCGGGAATATGCCCTTTGACCTCTTCACAATAAACACTGAATGGATTCAGAAGGAAAAATTATTGTCTGTTTAATGAAAGACTCTTACTTTATTTTAGAAAAAAATCCTAGTATAATCAATAGTAATCATTATGGAGTCCATTTATAACCGATATTCAATTAGTGATTTTTTACCTGATTGCCCAAAATACATTCAGCAAATGTGGGAGCGTGGGGGTATGCTGAGCTTGCTCACTTTTTCTTTCATTTCAAATATTTCCCACATTCAATTCATAACAGACTTATCTGGTGATCTATACATCCTTAATATCTAGAGATATGCCGATAATGTTGACGGTTGTAATTGGCGATTTTATTATAGGAGAATCGTGCTTAGTTGTGATTATTATTTTAGTGATTTTGGAATCAATTAGCAATATAGGCCAAGATTAATATCCCGCAAAAATGAAATAAAAAAATCGCCACACGGAATCCTATTAAAAACCCGTGCTTATTGGCTATACAACTTCTGTAAATGCTGCAAACCTTCGTGTGTGCATTAATTAAGTAGAAGGGAGGGCAACAGTAGGTCTACCAGTCCTTGAGGGACGAATTATTGCCTGGTGTGAAATAGTTCGACCCCGAGGGAGCTCACATAATTATTGTTGCCTGCCAGTGAATCTTTTTGTAGAAATGGCGGGAGGAGAGTCAATCGCTTAAATGCCCGATCTGTGTATTCTCTAGTAACAATACAGTGCACAAGTTTGCTTACAGTGTGCAGGGACAGTGTGCATCTCATTCATCCATTAATCTATTTACAGGTAGAGAGTAACAAAATCAAGAATACGTCGGTGTTGGTGTTCATGCACGGAGGATCGAATCGTGTTGGTATGGGGTCTATGCTGGAGGGCGACATTCTGGCGGGGCACGGGGGTATCATTGTCGTGACATTTAACTACAGACTGGGGATTTACGGTGAGACATATGAATGGGGATAAATGAACTGTTTCTGAGAAGGAAAAATAATAAATTTTCGTTTGTATCAAGGTTTATTTTTGTTGTCTGTCACTCTCAATCTACTTTCCTTTAAATTGAGAAAACTAACTAACATGTTTTTAAAAGATTCACCCCATATTTCTGTGCTAATTGTAACTGTCTCCAAGTATAATTTGTTCCACGAGAAGGGAAATGAATTTGCAGAAGTTTGTAGATAGATAGTGCGTACGCGTATCCGACGCTTCTGTCTTTCATCAATGTAAAATTCTTGTAGTAGTAATTTATATTGCTATGACGTGATAATGCCCAGGAATTTGACTTATTTATTCACTTCAAGGTTTTGTTGCTGCCAAGGATGAAGGATTGGAGGGAACATACGGCTTCCTTGATCAGGTGGAAGTGCTAAAATGGGTGAAAGCAAACATTGGAGAGTTTGGAGGAAATTCGGAGAAAACAACCATTTATGGTCACAGTGCAGGAGCGGCAGATGTGGGATTTCATGCTATATCGCCATTGTCTAAAGGTTACAAAAACTGCCTTTCTTGATATAAAGTCTGAAGACCAGTATATCAAAAATTCACTACGGTATATTTTATCACAAGAGGGATCCAAACTATTTGTCAAGAATTTCATACTTCCAGGAACTAGTTAAAAAAAGTTACAATATTACACTAATAGACAAAAGGATACGTTAGCATTTATAAATATTTATATATTATCATGTATAATAGACATAAACTAACGCATTGCAGTGGCGAAAATGTTCGTCAGAAAAAAATATTTGAAGTGTAACAAAATACATGTACAAGCTAATTATTTAATTACAGGTCTGTTTCAGCGAGTAATAGTCCATAGCGGCTCCCCCTTGGCCTTTTGGGCAACGACAGATCCACAGTGGCCACAGGGGTATAACATTGACCCCTCGTGTGAAAAACTAGGAGGCTGTAATCAAAAGACTTACAAAGAACAACTGAAATCTCTAAATACTGAAAAACTTAACCAAATGAAAGGAATGGTAAAGAATTTCTACTGTACAAAAATAAATATACCTTTAAAAAAGACCTTTCGATGTCTTAATGTAGATGAAAATAGGAACATTTTAGATTTGTAAATTACTCTATTTAAACCAATACATTGTCAAATGAATATTAAATGATAAGCATTTTTTTTCTCTCGTCGTAGTGCGCTTATAATCTGGTAATGATGTCGATGCTTTTTATTTTAGGAAACACCGCGAGATTTAATCACATTTCCAGCCGTGATTGACGGTGAATTCTTAAGAGGAAGACCCAGTGAAACCTACAGCTCTCAGCTGAATGTTGATCAGTTCCTCTTAGCATTCGCCAGAGATGAGGGGTTTCCTGTAACTAAAGGCAGGCATCTTATTAAACATAGATTTATTGATCGATTGACTGATTTCACTGACTTATTGGTTTATAATTGCGTTTGTAGAGGGAAATATATGTTTTGTCAGTTATAGGGGTACCAAAACAAACCATACAAATACCCCCCCCCCAAATAAATAAGGAAAGATAAACACCAACCAGAAACAAATACAAAATAAAACCCCTAAAACACCCCCACCCCCCCACCCCCCAAAAAACCCCACAAACAACAAAAAGATTTAAAACCCATAACAAAACAAAAATTTTTTTCAAACAAACGAAAATAAAACCCACCACCAACCCCAAAACAAATACAAAACCAAATGTATATGAAAAAAAAAGAGAAATCAGGAAGATGTGCATTTTATTGTATCAAAGGAAGATCCACTTGGATCTGAACAGAAACAGGCAGAAAGTTAGCTCAGTTTAATACTCTTGTTCAAATCATGATTCCATTTTTATCCGTAGATCCATGAAACAGAAAACAATTTATGTTGGCTTAAAAAAAAAAAAATTCAGAAAAGTACACAACTTAAATTATGATCATATTATGTAAAATTTATATAAGGGAACAAAAAGGTCATAAAGAATTAATGTTTATTTAGAATAAAATAGTTTATTTCTCAGCTCTATAATATATTTTTCATTTTACATGTTTTGGATTTCCAAAATTTCGGTATGAGCATCACTGAAGAGACATAATTTGTCGAAATGCGCATCTGGTGCATCAAATTTGGTACCGTATGATATTAACATTTTAATAGCTGCTTTAAAATCTTATGTCAGTTGTTACAGTACAACTTAATAAAATGTCCATAACTCGCTAGGCCATCCTATCAGATAAAACAAGCACGTAATGTGATAGTTAGGTTGCTAATTTTCTTCTTGATAAACCTGGGCCAAAACAATTAAAAATGAATAAAGTAGAGATCGAGTTTTATGACAGGAAAACCAAGAAGTTTTAAAATTTCAAAGGTTTATCGCTAACCGAATTATTCTCTGATCCTTTTGATAGATACAAAGTTTTAGAATTATGACTATGTTAGAAGAATGCATAGACTGTATTAAATGGTAGATATAGTATATCAGAAAATCGTGGAGCTTCTTGCAATATCTAGTTGTTGACAATTCAATAAGAAGCGTTTTGATAGAATGAAAATGACATCTAGGGGGCCTATAAGCCAAAAAACAACCTGTGCTATTAAGATGCACTCAATATTTTCATCTGAAACCTCTTCGATAATGGGGTATCATGTGTACACGCTTTTCTTTCCAATGCACATCCACGGTCTTTTTCGAAAAGGAAACTTAAATCAAATACACTTTGCAGTTGGATAAGACTTATTTATTTCAACCAACGTGGTGAATCTAAGTTTTAAAACCTGCTGCAGAATAGATTGGTGTAAATGTCTGACATCTTTTTCACTAATGTGACAATTGAAAATTTGCCATAACCTTAACAACCATATCAGTCTCTTTGCATGTTTTCAGAAGATAGCAAGGATATTTTCAAAACTTTTACAAGGAAAGAGTTGAAAAAGATACTGAATCACTACAGTCCAGTGTATAAACACATCAAGAATTTCACAGGTAATTATATTTTTATAGGGATGAAACTGCATGGTAGCAACCTGACTAGTAGCCCCTTGGTTTTCTGTCTCAACTGCCGAGAATCATGTGATCTCCAGTGTTTTAATGTCACTCGGCCAACCTCGGAATATTCGTATCTCATATGATGTAGGTTCCGGAATCAGCCGAGGTTCGCCGAATGGTTTCAATGTGTCTATACTGCTGAAAATCACGTGATCTCAGAGTTCCATTGTGTCTCTACTGCTGAGAATCACGTGATCTCTATAGTTTCAGAGGGTACGTTTGATTAGACAACATGTGTTACTCGTGTTACGAGTATTGTTAACCAAACACCGTTATCCCACACTAGTGTTGAACTCGAGTCAACACGAGTATACTTCCCAAATTGGCAGGAGCACAAGGAAAAAAATGGTAGCCATGTTGTAAACAACACTCCACGTTTTATTTGCTAGTGTTGTATTCATCTATTGCACATGCGCGTATCAAACACTACTATCACTAGAGTCGTCTTAATCTAACGTTCCCAATGTGTTTATACTGCTGACAATCAAGTGATTTTTAGTGTTTTAATGTGTCTCTAATGCTGGCAATCACGTGATCTCCAGTGTTTCATTGTGTCTCTGCTGCGGACAATCACCTCATCTGTCTCCACTGCTGAAAATTGTCTGATATCTGGTGTTTACGACGAACCTTATTCCAGCTCCACAGACACTGAATATTTTAAGAATGCATTTTGTAAATTGTAAATTTTGCCAAGTACATGCTTTACAATGATTACAACTATTGGTGTCCTATTTTACGATTGAGTTAAGTGTTACAAGTATATTGTAATCTTTCAGTGTATAAACATATTCTTATCACTGAGATATAGTTTCATACGGTACATGTAATATTTGAGTGTTTATTAGATTTTAGAGGGTTTAAATAGGGCTTTCTGAGGAGATTTGGTAAGGACATAAATTTTGACCATCACCTTCAAAAATTAAAAAATATTTCACTGTCTGTATTGTAAGAAATAAAAACCACGGATTGTACATATATTATAACGTCTCCGACCCTATTAATACATACATAACGATCTGAAACGGCATGCAATTACTTGTTAGAGTGTGGATGCATAGTTTACAATACCACAGTTGTTGCCTTATTGAAGATGTCATAGAAAGCAGCTAGCATTGCAGAAAAAAATTCATAGCCCACGTACGGGGTTATGAAATTAAGATTCTGCAATGATTGCTGCCTTCATCACCCGATAAACCAACAAAGGAAAGCATTTTATTGTTTATATTTATTTTTCCATGTATTTTCTAAACATATAAACAAGATTTAAGTACTGAAATATCATATTGTTGAGGATTTCGTTCCTTTAAATGGAACAGCCTTTTGACCTTTATGACGATTCTTATTTGGTAATGACAGGGGTTACTACAAAACCAGATCGAACTAGTTTGCAACAAACATGATGAACGCAATGTAAATTTTAAAGGAAATATCAGAGGAAAGATTCAGTGAATGTAAATATATCTGAATCCAAGAAATTCTGAGCATAACAGAATGTATTCGAGAAAAGGCGTCGCATTCGACTGTCCGTATATACATGTATATATTTAAAAACGCAGGATTTGAACCAGAAATATTATGTCTGCTACTGTAGATGATGTTTAAAATCCAGATATTTTCTATGCTGTCTTAATTCGTATGTTAAATGATTCATTAATCAAAGCCTTTTTCCATAGACACGATGCAGTGAATCATTGATAATCAAATATGATATTTCCCCCCAACAAAACAACTTTAACGAATAATGATTGGCGAATCACTGACCCTCGAATGATCCAAATCGCCATATTAAATTATTTCAGTTATATCATTACTCCAAAAGAAAAAGTACGTCTTAATGAGGGGTGATTAAAGGTATCAAATGTTAATTCCTGCGCATGTTCTGCAATGTGGCATATTATTAACAGTGTTTTGCTTTGATCAAAATATAAAGATTCAATTAAAATGTTTCGGTACATTTTCCTTTCAGTACATTAAAAACTTGATAAATGACATCAATAATATTATGTAAAACGATTTATATTATATTTCATTTGTTTCGAAAGCAGAAGAAATCCTTTTCAAAAGCTAACTGCAAATTGAAGTATCCAAGTGATATGTCTATAAAGCCGAGGTTATTATGTATTGCTTTCCACTATTTGAAGCTATGAAATTAGAACTACTCATCAGTTACGGAATAATTATGTATTTTTTCGCTGTTAATGATAACTAATTAGACGCCTGTGAATACCTCATAGAGACAGCATAAGTCATCAAAAACGAAATTAGCTCAATTAAAAGTTAGTCATCGTACAAAATCATCGTACGTTCTTCAGAACAATATTGCAAGAATAGACGTTCGAAATAAAAGGTACTCGGTGATCTCAGTTAGCCAGCCCAAGGTCAAATTGAAATTTCCTATAAAGTCTGAGTAAGCTTTAATGAGCGCATGAGAAGAAATCTGTGTACTCTTAATTTTTCTGTTAACCTAACCTAATTTCAGTGTCTTCCATTTTTGATTTCGATAGGATTTTAAATTGGTTAAAACAGAATTTGAAAGTTCATGATATTAAGGCTAATATACTCATAACTATTACGCTGATCCCTGTGGTCATAATCAGTTACGGCGTAATTCACTGTGCAAATTTTAGTACAGTTCCTCAGAATAGTTTTATCTTTTGATAAGAAATGGTCAGAAGTTATGTCAAAACTTCAACGATCTATCACTTCTTAAAATCTGTTCTGTAGTAAATATTCAAAATTTTATTCTACAAGATTTAGAGTCAGGAATTGCAAAATCGATAGACTTATTGCATTTACACTTCATAAACCTTTTCTACACATGTATGCAATACGGCGTCAGTGGTTCAATAACATGTATGTTATTTATGATAATTGAGTGCGCGTTTTGTAAAGACTTTTTAAACAAGAGGCCCACGGGCCAGTGATAATAGAACGACCAGGAGTTCTTTTGCATTTCTAAGTCAATACGGAGTCTTATATTACATGTTAAATCTTTAAAATATGCATATGAGTTCCTATTCATATACACAAGAAGATTATCATTTCAATCTCACGAAGTTGTTCAAGAATTTTAAATTGAACATGTCCAGTGAGCTTGATCTTTGTGACCAAATTCATGATAAAGAAATTTCTGGTCTCAATGAGTTAGTATTAATTGTAATGTATTGTGGACTCTAGTAGAAAGGTAATGCTCTAGAACCCGTAAAAACCTATTGTACTTTTGATGTCAATGCAACTTTGAGCTTTGACTTTTGACCCCAAATCAAAAGGAAAATATTCTTCCTATGCAGTAATACTCCAATTGTATGATACAGTAAAGTGACTCTAGGCAGATACGGATAATGCTCTTAAGCCCAGCATCAAATATCGTTAGTTCGATGTCGTGTGCTTGACCTCATTGCCTTTTGACCAAATTCAATAGGAAACAACTTTTGTCCATGGTAGAACATTGCACGCAAATATGGCAAGAGCTAACACTAAAAGTCTGGACTATTCTGGTCTACGACGGGATGGGAAGACACCCGTCCAGTAACAACACCCCCCCCTCCCACTTTTGCAGTGGGGGATTATTACTTATAAAGACTCACCTGCTCTTTCATATATTTCATTATGTTTGCATATTAATATAAATAGCATTTGAAAAAAGATGCTTTTTTCAAATGTTTTACAATATAAAAACACTATTGACATGTTTGGTCCCCCACACCCTGGGGTCAGAAACCCCTACCCCGGGGGATCACCAAATTTTTATCAAGTCTTTGGTAAAGCTTTCCGTTCTACACTATGCATTATTGGTTTCTCTCAGACAGTGCGGGTTTAAAGAAATTTTTGAAAATTGGTCACTTTTGGGCAGTTTTGGCCCCGCCCCCAAAGCCCCAGGGTTGCAACCAGACCTGAAATTCAATTTATGTTCCCTTGTCCCAAGATGCTTATCCGATACAAGTTGAAAAGAATTGGATTGGTGGTTATCAAGAATGTTAAAAATGTTCAATTGTTAACAGAATTATTGTTACCAAATTTTGGCCCCACCTTGGGTAGACACCTACCCGAGGCCACCAGATTTACAATTTTGGTAAGCCTTCTGCTCTGCATCACTTGCATTTGGTTTCTCTCAGACATGTTCAGTTGTAAAGAGAGAAGATTTTTGAAAATGTTTGCCTTGGGCAGTTTGTGCCCCGCCTCCAAGATCCCAGGGGTGCAGAGACCTGAAATTTACAATTTATGTGCCCTTGTCCCAAAGACGTTCATTACCAAATTTGAAAAGAATTGGACTGGTGGTTATCAAGAAGTTAAAAATGTTCAATTGTTAAAGGACATTATGTACCAAATTTTGCCCCCCTGGGGTCAGAACCCTACCCAAGGGACCACCAAATTTACAATTTTGGTAAAGGCCTTCCTGCTCGTACATCACTATGCATTTGGTTTCTCTCAGACATTGGTGGTTTGTAAAGAAGATTTTTGAAAATTGGTCACTTTTGGGCAGTTTGCCCCCCCAAGGCCCAGGTGTGCAAGAGAACCTGGAAATTTAACATTTATGTGCCCTTTGTCCCAAGAGACTTGCTTCATACCAAATTTGAAAAGAATTGGACTGGTGGTTATCAAGAAGAAGTTAAAAATGTTCAATTGTTAACAGACATTATTGTACCAAATTTGGCCCGCCCTGGGTCAGAACCTCTACCCCAGCGATCACCAAATTTATAATTTTGGTAAAGGCCTTCCTGTCTACATCACTATGCATTTGGTTTCTCATAACATGTGCAGTTGTTAAGAGGAAGGATTTTTGAAAAATGGTCACTTTTGGGCAATGTTTGCCCCACCCCCAAGGCCCCAGGGGTGCAAGAGACCTGAAATTTACAATTTATGTGTCCCTTGTCCAAAGATGCTTCATACCAAATTGAAAAGAATTGGACTGTGTGGTTATCAAGAAGAAGTCAGAAATGTTCAATTGTTAACGGACGACGAACGACGGACGACGCACGACGACGGACGAAGACCAATTGCAATAGGTCACCTGAGTTTACCCAGGTGACCTAAAAATGTCTTCTGCATATACCACATATTGAGCTACAGTATCTTCTAGTTATTCGATAAAATTGTCCACAGATAGATTCTAAACAACCAAAAATCCGCACGAAAACAAATCAAACACGTATGTTTGGAGGCGTCTGTAGATACGGTCATTCTCAAACCTAATCACTTGTTCAAATCTAGAACTGTCCCCAAATCTAATCACTTAAGATCTAAAAACCCAGTCCCTTGTTCATATACCCATCTATCCCCAAATCGAGCGACTTGGTTCCAGTCTTTTCTGATCACGAAGTCCAATTACTGTTCAGACCTCAATCTGTCCCTGATCGGGAAGTTAAAATACAGGTCTGTCGCCAATCTAAAAAGTTAAAATACAGGTCTGTTCCCAATCTAAGATCTGTCCCCTATCTAACAATTTGAAACACACGTCTCTCCCACAATCTAATTAGTGGAAATGCAGACCTTTCTCTAAGATTAAATCCATATCTCTCCAACAATCGAACAGATTGAAAATGCAGATCTCTCCCTCAATCTAATAAGCCCTTCCCCTCAAACTAACAAATCGAAATGCAAATATCTTCAAAGTAAAACAAGTTGAAATTCATCTCTCTCTATCTATCCCTCTTTCTCTCCATCTGATATATTAATTCCAGATTTTAGCAAAAACGTTTTCATTTATTATCTAGAATGGTGTCTCCTAAACTGACTGCCCACAGGTCCGTTGTGAGACACTTTTTGTTTGGAACCTATACGCTTTTACTTTATGGTATAAGAGACATGTAGTTACATTATCATTACGTTGCAAAAAAACTATAGAACTTTACTATGTTGTTTTAGTCCCATTTCTTAAAAAAAAAAATCATTGTTCAAAGATCTTATTGCAGCAGCTTATCATTTTACCTCATCAAAAACACGATACAAGCATGTTCAAAACAGGACTGTTGCTTTACGTCTCACTCAAGAATTCTCCACTCGATCACGAAGTCACAGATTTTTAACCTGAGCATGGCGCTTACGGTCGTAGCTAAGCAGCGAGCGTCTACCGAGACACGTGACTTCCGTTTAAAAGGTCATATCCAATAGACACACGACTTTCACCTCCTATTAGTCAAAAGCAAATACAGCTTATAGACAAATTATACAATGTAATAAATACTTAATCATATACAGGTCAAGAAAGAATAAAAATTGTGCTTATACATGTACATTGGTATTTCTAATTTGGTATTGCGAGACCGTGGCTCTAAAGCACGCTTGCTGGTTGCGGTGCACGCGTCCTAACTACTGGACTACCGCGTCAGGTAGAGTTAGAGTAGAAATAAAGTATATATACACTGTTTGTTTTCGTTTGTTCATCCTTGTGTAAAAGATATTAGCCACGAATCTTATCCGATTCTTATCAAAAGCCTAGGAATGCTTGCTCGCATACAGCTGTGGGATATCATTGATTTTAAAACTAATCGGAAGAAGAGCCGAAATGCCCACGTTATAAAGGGTTGTCTTGCTTTGTAGATAACTTGTTATAGATGACAAATACATCCAGCTCGCTGCTGATACTACCTAGTCCTTATTAGCAATTAACCAAATTATGTGAATGAATCACACGGAATATATACAACAAATTTAAGTCAAATTTAAGAAGCACCAATTTTACTCCAACTCAGTGGCTGAATCATCAGAGAGTACAGTGGTTACACGTCGAATTTTTAATGAATGCACAGTGTGTATAATTGATTTTAATTATTCAATTTGCTGAACGTATGCTAACTAGAAATTATATAGACAGACTTACAGTATTCTATTAGGGAGAGCAAGCTCTATGCATTATTACTTTTTTTGTGTCTGTATGAATATTGAATAAGACATATCACTATAAAATATATACATGTTCGTATACATTCGACATTGACCAGTATAGCTGTACAAGTAAATATACGTTTATACATTATTAAAAAAGAGCTTTTCCGAAATCATTTTCTCTTGGAGACCTTAGGTCTGAGGGGCTAGTATAAATGTCCCTCTTAAACAATTTTCTATTCAACACTGAATGAGTCTGGTCGGCAGTATAAACTAATGTAAACCCTCTCCCTAGTAAAAAAAAAAAAAAAAAAAAAAAAGGTTATATCTCCTCAGGTGAGCGAAAGAACACTAAAGTAGTCTTCCAATAGCGAATTTTTCTCTATATTTTCAGAGATGGTTTTCAATGAATACAAGGAATACGAAGACTTGCCGCTTTTTAATCAACTCCACAGGGTGTGTATTTCTGTGATATAGTAGTGTGTCAATTTCATTTTGTGTAAAAGCATAATGTGTATCTTTCATCAATGACCTAATTTCAGTTACTGTAGTATACAAAATTCATGTTGAAAAAATTTCATCTAGAAAACGTGTTCGTTATTGATCGTTTTCCTGCATTCATCTCCAAATTCATCAAATTTTTGACAAATTATTCAAATAACTGAAAGTTTCGGATGTAAAAAGATTACACAAGGATTTCTGTGATGGACAGTATCCAGGGTTGTTGTAGCTGCTATCTTGCCCTCCCTAGTTTATCTCAAGGTGTTAAAAGCTGCCTGGATTGATTATGAAAGAACATGAGAACTACATTATCAATGAATTCTCAATCAAATGTAGATGTAATATTGTATAGCATACTCGTAACTAAAACTTCCCAAGGATACCCAAGCAAAGATGATTTTTCTCTTGTCTAAATTTCAGGTTGATGCTGATTTTGTGTTCTATGCTCCCATGTTTCGGTTAGCTGATATGATCTGCCGGTATATGAAAGACCTTTATCTCCTTAGCTTTGATCATGTGTCTGCCTATTCGCCTCACCCCGATTGGCAAGGTAAGTCTTTAGGTCTTAGTGAATCATCACCAAACGAGGGTGTAAGTCGCACGCACGCATGGACACGCACACACATGCGCAATCAATTTTAATTCTACGATAGGATAGTTGGTTCCAGAGTTGGTTACTCATCATAATAATTACAGAAAACTTCGAACTTATAAAACACGATATATTTACATAATATAATATCTTAATAATTCGAGAAGACAATATGTTAATCGCAAAGACGCAACAAAACACGTGCGAGTCGTCAGCAAAATGAAGACCTGTACACAATCCACTACCATCCACGTTTATTATCTACTTTAAAGTGACGCTTTTCAATTAATTTTTTTTCTAAAAGCTTTGTATAAGTAACAAAGTTAGATGATAGTGCAATGTTTTTAGCATATTTTTTTAAGCGTCTGCACCTTTTGAGATCTGTGGCCGAAAAGAATGCGTATAACAGACCCGACCGTTTATATAAGGTGTTAATACTGCCACTCGAGCCCGATTCGAATACAATGCACTACGACCAAAAGCAAACTATTTTTCTCTTAAAATAAAGGCATCTATTTTGTACGAGGGTTGTCCGTAAAGTTCATGTACAGTCTTGATAAAAATTGACAAATATTGATAAAATATATAAAACTATTATTTTTGTTAAATCCATGTTTCGTTTCATTAGTCAAATGCAAATTTTCTTCATCACAAAGCTCAAATAGTTATAATCCTATTACATACATAAAAGACACAAACTCATACCCGCAGCACTGAAATTATAATTTTTGATGTTATCCAATGTCAAACGCTAAATACAGTTAATTTTTCTCAAGTAGTCACCATTTAAGAAACACATTTTTTATATGTCGCTTTATCAGTCATCAAAAATGTGCACAAAATGTTCTGGTTTCATACATATTGAAAATAACATTTAACACTTCCTGTCTCAAATCTTGCAAATCATCAATCCTCTATCCGCGTAAAAACTATTTATGTGTGGAAATCACTGTTAATCACGTTCATTTTTTACAGCAATGCAATCTCGGAAAGATGGTCTTCTTTCACGCATGTCATCCCGTAAGCTGTCCTTTCCGTTCAAAAATCTTCAGTGCCACTTAAACACTAATGAATGACTCACATTACACTGTTTTTCCGACTGTTTATGGAATTTATGGGTCTTTGTGGGTTTTCTGATGTCTACACAAACTTTTATCACTGCTCTTTGCTCCACCTTTTCATGTGTTGACTGATTTGTTTCATACCCTTTGTTAGACTGTCAGTTTCGTACTAGATTTGATGACGGGTAATCCCGTTTACATACTGTACTTTGTTTCGACTACGGGCTCACGGCGGGTGTGACCGGTCAGCAGAGGATGCTTACTCCTCCACGACACCTGATCCTGCATTCGCTTTTGTCGGAGGTCCGTGTTGCCCTACACTCGATTTTGTATATATGTTTTTTGGGACTATGATTACGTTTAACACATTGTTTACTTCGCCAATTTATATTATAAATATGCTAATAATGAATATCTATAACGCTGCTTTTATTTAAATTCGACTTGTCCACGAACTTTACAGACAACCCTCGTATACACTAATTAATAGATGCCAATATATATACTAAATACAGTATACTAAACACATCAGAGAAGACTATACATATGTTAAAATCATAGCTAATAGTTAGGAAAGAACATAGATGATTTTAATGCAAAACAGGTCGAATTCATGGCAAAAACGGCGAAATTTTTTAATTTTTTTTTATTCTGTCTCCTGTAACCCCATAGTAAGATTTGTGACTTACATATTTTCCTTCATTAGCGGTGTTTTGTTTTGTTAAGATATTTATTTCCAATTGACAATATTGTTTCACTGTATGCTGTTCTAGTCTTTCTCTCTTGGTCTTCGTCTCTATCTCTCTCAATTCTTTTTCAAATATACCAAAGGCATTTTTGAAGGAAACGTTTGGTACGCAGTGCGATATAATGAAGAAAACAAGAATTGATATTTCCACCTCGGTTACTGCAGAGATCAAAGAAATACCGCGCCCATTATTTTCCAGTATATACCGATTTATCAACACATTATCAGAACAGAGATACATATAAGACAAATAAATATTTGGGTTTAAAAATGTAAAGCTTGTTGAGAACATGCTTGTTGAGAACACTTAGGTTTCATGCCTTCGACCTGATTAGATATTGTCGATCATACCTGCTGTTTTTACACTTTCGTGTTTGGTAATATAGCAATGAAATCGATACCTGATAATTTTATTTCACTTTCATAAAAATTAATCAACAAATTTATCAATGACTGAAAGATGACATTCAACAAAAAAAAACACGATCGTCTGCGTTCCAGGATTGATACCGCAGTTTACAAACAAACTCTTCCATGTTTGTGTAGTTTTGTTATCATCTGCTCCCTGAAAAAAAATTCAGAGAAGCATATACTATCCATTTTGTCCGTTCATCTGTCCGTCCGAGATTAATCTTTTAATAGAATTTGATCACATTTTACACGAAATCTTTGATATTATCCAGGTTTTGGACACGACTAGTTCAAAAGTTAACATTACAAAAGATTGAGGTTGTTAAAAAATTAGAGTTAACAACAGCAACCAGAGATGTCTGACCTCCGCCATGGTTACATTAAAGTCTTTTGGATCCAGGATCCGGATCGCCATTAAAATTTAATGGGGACTTTTTTTTCGACCAAGATACATCTGTGGTACCAGTTTTCAAAGCGATGTGACCATTAGTTTTTGCCATGAATTTGCTAACAGACACCGCAGAATTTATAACGCTTGGAGGTAAAGATGAAAAAAAAAAAAAAAAAAAAAGAAAAAAAAAAAAGAGATATTCATTGAAATATTTCGCTTTTCTGTGCGATGATACAACTCAGTGTAGATCACCATGAAAAAACACCTAATGCCAAATAACCAGTCAAGCGCCTGGGAGTCATTTGTTCAATCAATCTCTTTCAGGAATGTGAAAGATAAAGTACCCTATATTAATCTAGCAATGATCAAACATGATCGATTGCTTCAGTATTCGATTAATTAATCATGTTGGGATTTGAGAGGCATCGATTTCAATGAAGAATTGTAAGCCTGTAGATATACAATGTATACTGTTTATACTTTACAGGAGTTCCTCATGGCGTCGATCTGTTCTATGTCTTTGGGGTACCACTGGTCGGCCATAAAAGGTATCAGTATGACGAACTAGACAAAGAAGCTAGCAGAAAGGTGATGACAATTTGGAGCAATTTTGTCAAGGGAAAGTAAGTGACAAGTTTCTACATACCAGCGTACAGTAACAATTATTTTTCAAATGAACTTGTAATTTTGCAGATATTTAGGGGGTGGGGACGAAGCAGTTGCAGGCAAAGATGGGCCGCATCAGCTGCACTCATTTGATTTCAAGTCGCGTATCAATATAGTCATTTTTAGAAACTAAACATGGTTATCAAAATGTGATGTATTTGCTTGCAGAAAAAAATATTTCATAATAAATTTTAGATTAAGAAAAAGTACACAAAGTTCCCTAAAGAGTGATTAATATAAGTATATCAATATTTAAGTTCATAGCAACGTCTGAAAATTAAGTATGCCTAATTTTTATGGTGGTCAGTCATACTGACTGAACGATAGAGAAAAGATTAATTTGGTTTTTCTTGCATTACTATACTTACGACCCATCTTTGCCTTTATGATTTTATTACTAATAGAATAAAGAAAATACTCACGATTTATTATAATTACTTTTAAATTGACTTACTATGATTATTTATTAATAAGATACAGGTAGGAGTATTCGAAAATTAGGTTAGTTTTATGTGAAATATGATAAAATACATCATAGAAATTTACATTTGTTTATAGTCTGTAGCTGAATAATGCAAAAATAAACAAAACAAAAATCTTAAACATTCCGTTTTCTGTTTTGTCACAAATCTATCTTTTTTCCAGAAATCTTGAATTGTCACCATACCAAGAAAATAACAAACAATTTTCTCGTCTTGTGTCCAGAAACGATAAGATAATGATAGAGACGGATAATTCTTTTCGGCCAAGGAAAATGCACTTTTGGAACACTGTGATGCCCACCATCAATAACAGCAGCGTTCAAAGAGCAAACGAAGTGAAAATGAACCGTGACCGTGTCACTGAAGTGGAAAGCTCGTCGAGTGTAACCTGTGTTAATTGCTCTTTAATTTTCATATTTTGTACATTGCTGTTTGTTTTCTCTGTTTGATAATTCATATTCATATATCTGTGATTTGTTCAATTTCTTTTGATGATGAAGGAAAAAAAAAAATAGACTTCCTTCACAGATGCTGCAAAAAATCTGAACCATAGCGGGACCTTGGAGCCACATCGGAGTTCTGTTTTAGGTTTTCTCTTTTTTTTCTTTTTTTTTTATTGTATTTTTGGATATCACATCTCATTCTTCAGGTTAATTCGAGTGATTCTCTGAAGGTCATAAGTTTCATAACAACACATATGTTTTTAAATGTTCAGTAATATATTTCGATATTGTGTAAATATTCATGTATATTTTTGTATATGATGTATGATATGATTTGAAAGACATTATGTATATAATGTATATATATATTGTGATATACCAAGAACTTTATTTACTTTTCTCTAAACGATGGACAAAAACCGTTCTTTTCATGTACTTGTAGCTATTACTCAAATTTAATTTCAGTCTCTATATCGCAAATTGAAACAAATTCTGTTGGTACAAAAACATCAGTACTTAGAATATTTTTTTCATTTAAATACATAATTAGCGCAGTATAAAGATTAACTGACTACTTGGTCTCCATTTTCTGACACCAGTTACTCTAGGCGTTATGATGTAAACTCTCTGTCTGGAAATTACAGATTATTGACGTTCGCCAAATGGAAGGATACTAGTAAGCAGATATATTCAATTGTATTTTTAGATGTGTTATAATCTTTTTACGATAAAAAATGCAGAGTGTAAATAATGTAAAATCAGTTGTAGTCTTCAAAATAAATGAAAATATTTTTTCTGTCTGACTCGTTATTCCGCAACAACAGCAAGTGCATCTCTGAATCCGATCTTTATATTGTATAATTAATGAACATTCACTACACATGCACCCAATTTTTACTTGTAACAAAATGGTGGCGGTTGGAACTTGCGTCTTTATCATGTAACACTTGTCGTATGCATGTTCATAGCTAGCGCGGATGCCATCCTCCTTAACAGAATACGTACCGGTATACATTCATGCATATATTTGAATTTTTTCTTAATTCTTTCATTGATGAAAGATGAACAAAATAAAGATAAATGTGCACATGAAAAACGAGATTTATTATTAATATCATCACTGTACATTTTTAATAAACACAATTAGCCTACATCGTCAAATTAAAACAAAGAACAAAAGATACATAAAAAGAGCATGGAATAATACTAAACAGAGGACACGTACCCAAGAGGAGGCAAAACCATAAGAAGATTATCAAAGACACGATAAAAGTTTATGAGAGTGGGATTTTTTTATACTGACCTGTAAAAACAATTGTTTACAGTAAGACATTACAAATTAAATCCATGTTTGAAAATGCATGTTTTAAGATTTTCTTTAAAAACAGTTATTGAGCGATCCAAGAGGAGGCAGTTCCATAGGGTTGATGATGACACATCAAACCATCTTTCTCCATACAGTCCCTGAAACGTTCTATTATTAATACCACACGCACGGTGACCGCACGCTGAACGCACGGTGACCGCAGCTGAACAATGAATGAAAAATGACTGACCGCACGCTGAACGCACGGAAAAATGGTAAAGTAGAACGTTTCAGGGACTGTACAAGCACGTGGCCTTAGAAGGGATAACAATTCCGCAGACTGAAAAGTTCGGTGAGGATGGTGGACTTGAAACAGTTTATTAAACAGTTTTGATTATAAGGTACTGGATTTTAATTTGATATTTTACTCCTATGTACAGCATCGCCATGGTTTAGCACTGCCATAATTCTGTACCATAAATCCGAGTCTGTGGTTGTCGATTGTGGTTAAGGGTAGTCAGTTAGAGAGAATATTAAAAATAAGAGAGGCAAAATGACGCATTATCATTTTCATACCGTTTTGCTTCAAAATATGGAGTTTAAATTTTATCAACAATATTTAGCTGTTTTGCTTCAAAATATGGGACTTGAATAAGAACAGCAATAAAGAGTTCCGTTTTAAACAGAAATTATAATCATGAAATGAAGAATGCCAATCAAAGATTTATTTGTTTGACAAGGGAAAGATGCTGTTGAAATATCATAAAACATTAAACACCTATTGGTTTTACTACAGAGAACAATACGATCAGAAACAAACTATCTATTATGCAGAAATAAACTATATCAGTTGGAAGCCTACATCTATGAGGAACCATGGCTCTATATGAACAACCTTGTTCTTTACTGTAGTGAAACTTCATTTGGTCATTTGGTTATTGGGTTGGCGATACTCAGGAGGATAACATTTTCACAGACGTAAACGGTCGTTCGTTACCAGTGTCTGAAGGAATTGATACCATATTGTCGTTGTCGGTTCGGCTGAAAAAAAAAATCATATACTTAGTACTGAACTATGGTGAGCAATTAATGGAATACAATTCAAATAAAAGTATACTCCACAAAAAAAGTTAAGGGTCATTAAATTGAATTCGCGTCTTGTTTTGATGCGGAGGTTTTTCCTTTTTGTGAAAGACCCCAAGGGCCACAACGCTCACTTGAGTTAACTTGCATTTACAAAGATTTGACTGACTAAACTTTTTATTTGTTATAACTTGTTTTCAAACCTCTTGATTTATCAATAGAATAATATAAAAACCATTTCGAGGTCAAGTCTACCCATCAAGCGAAAGTTTGCTTTGGTTGCTCGTCCGTATTGTACACATGTCAGTTGTGCTACTGTACTCTACCTAACTCCAATAAACGTTGTTAATTCTGAACAGTATTGGAATGGAGTTTTTAAAAAATCTATACAAGATATGATATTGTTTTTCATTTTCCTTGAAACCTATTTCATTGAACCTTAATTTTATTTCCTTTCAATATGGGATAGTCATAAGAAATGAATCTTATATTTTTTCGGGTGATTGCAGGTATCACCGAACTTTAGACGGTAAAACCATCTCAATGCGCGAAGCGCATTGATGAAAAGTTTTACCGTCTAAAATTCCGGTGATAACCTGCATATCACCCGAAAAATATAAAGATTCATTTCTTATCATTTAATTTTATATTACAACACAAAATAATGTTCATTAGACTTTATTTGTTGTTCAGGTACGTGATTGAAAAATCACCTCAATTCTTAGAAGGTGTTTTAACCAATGAGAATCGGCGCTAGGTGATCACGTGAAATAAAATTAAAGATATGAAGCAGAAGCGAAAATTGGGGAAATTAAGAGGACTATTTATTACACAGCAAGACTTACAGATGATAGACGAAGTTTTGACACCAGAAAAATACTTTTTTGATTTTTTAGTTTAGGTTGGGTAAAAAAAAACCACCACAACATGTTCGTGAATTTCAATGGTACAAAATGTAGATTACAGAGTAGACATTAATGTGTCCTGCATTATCAAGCTCTTCTATAGTAATTAATTCGCGACATATTCAAACGAACATAATAAAATACATGTATATTATTTAAGTTATAAAACAACATTATTTAACAGTTTAGCGTTTTTCTCTTATCGGATATTATCTAACTTTACTTACTTCATTCCAATGGGTTGTTCTAGGTCCCTTTCCCGCTTTTTCTTTTGTCGACATATAACCAGGATTAGCACAATTACAACTAAACCTAGCACACAAACTCCAATCACAAGACCTACAATCGTGATTTCATATTAATCAATAACTTGAAAAAGAAAAGAACCACAGTGAAAAAATAATATACTCTTTGTCTAGTATATGTATATCATCTCATCCACACATTTTAAACCGGATTGTGAAGGGTGCTGATGACGCTCATGAAATTGAGATAACAACATCAAAAGGCATTTCATAGACACAATATTGACAGTTATGCAGTTACTAATTTTTTAAACAGAAAAAGAACTATGATCCTTATAAAATTTTGAGTATTATATATACAATAAGCATACTGAACGTTCATACAGTTGGGTCATTCTGTGAAATCACAAGGCCGTAACCAGAGGGGGGTGCACTGGGTGCATCTGACCCCCATTTTAAAGTAAAGATGCTAAAATTTCTCAGCTTCGAGGGGCTTCGCTTCCTGGACCGCTAACAGGACCCGTCCTGGACCCATTGAGGACCTAAAGCGACCCCAAGACCCAATGAAATGCTAAATTTTCTCATTTCCGGGGACTTCGACTCCTGGACCCTCTACCTGAGCATCCTTGGACCAACTGGGGTCTGACTAGCAGCCCTCAGACCCCTTGCTTAGTCTTGTGACCCCCCCCCCCCATGGAAATTTCTGTTTACAGCCTGGTGATCAATCCGTAAGTACCAAATAGAATACAAAATCAAGAGGTGGGCAACACACGACTCCTGGATACACCAAAGGTGGGATCAGGTGCCTAGGAGGAATAAGCATCCCTTGTCGACCGGTCACACCCGCCGTGGGCCCATTGTCTTGATCAGGGTTACTAAACGAAGTAATCCGCTCAGTCAAATCAGACAGTGTATGAAAAAAAACCTCCGGCTTAAAATTGCTAGGAAACACATCAGACAGCATTTGACCCAATGGCAGGTCATAGTGGTAAACTAAATCATTTTAACGACCATAGAATTTGCGAAATAGCATATGCTGCCTTGAATAAAGTGAATTGTAGTGAGAAAATGCGTCAAAGACAGAAATGGCCGGG
>CAJDSM010023641.1:893-12436 GCA_903981925.1 Ostrea lurida
CTGTCCTCTGCAAATGATGTCCTACCACACATAATATATATCACACCACTTATCGAATTGGCGCCATAGTATATACACAACAACAAAACAAAAATATTACGTATTACAGAGTGCGAAGGCGAGTATATAATAAGGGGTAATGAGTCTTGATAAAAATCTTCTTGTCCTCACCCAGAGATCCACTGGGCCAGGAAAGCTGAATTTATATGGCAAGCTTACATTAGCTACTATTAAGTAGGATGCATATCACGATTTTGTTCTAAAAAATACATAGAACCTCCACGGAGGTAACGAATACTGGGGCCAACAAATAGGGGATCCAATGTTTTACTGCAGATATATAGGGAAAATCTTTAAAAATCTGGATCTTCTCAAAACTATGTAGACTATAGAAAAAAAAAACACAACTAGGACCAAGGAAAGCTGCACTTAATATCGGAGAAAAAATTATGGTTTTTGTGTTCAAAGTCATTGACTTCCTAGGGAGTTTTTGTAGTTGCCCCTCAATATGAAAAACAATGAGTTTACATGCAGGATATAGTGATGAGAGAATTCTTTAAAAATGGGCTTTTCTACATTGAATCCACGAAGAGTGGTATACTAAGTCTTATCCTGAAAGCAATCACTTGATTTATGGCAGTAGATTTTAAAGATTAGGTTTCGTGAAAACAGAATAAAAAGTGGCCTGGCCACAAGTGGTCGAATAAAGAGTTAAATAATATAAACGAGGTAATTTTAACTTAGAATGGTATATTCTAAAAATCCCAGGGGAAGCTAACTGGGAGGCCTGGTGTATATAAGTGAAGTCTATGCTGCTTGCTCAGCGTTTGAAGCAATTGTATGTGCCCGACACACTGGGCCCTGGTTGCATGTTAGTACATTTATTTAAAAAGTATTCCATGAGGTCCTATGTGATCTCAGTGTCTCCAAAAACCTATATTGACGAAAAGAGTTTCAGTGTAAGGCGGGGGGGGGCTGGGGGGAGGGTGGGTGCGTGGAAGGTGGAATAGTCAGCGAGGTGTGGGGGGGGGTGGTCAGGGGGAGTGAGATGAGCGCGGTGGAGGAGAGAGGGGAGGTTGTCGTGTGAACAATGGGGTGGGGGGAGTTTCTGCGAGGACTGGGGAGGTAGGAGGCGGGGGAGGGAAACGTGCGCGGGGGGGTGGGGGTAGGTGGCGGGGCGGCGGGCAGGTGGGGGGGGTGGATAGGGAGGTGTGCGCTGGGAAGGACGGGGTGGGTGGGGAGAAGTTCAGTGGGCGGTGAGGCGGCTGGCTAGGGGGAGTGGGAGAGGGTGTGGGGGTGGCCGGGGATTAGGGACGGGGGGGATAGGAAGCACGGCAGAGTAAGGGGCTATAAGGACAAGCCCGCGTGTAAAGTGAGTGAACAAAGGGTGACAAGGCGCAGAGGGGCGGGGTGGGGTGTGTGATGAGGGATTTGGTTTCTTGGGGGTGGTAAGAGTCGAAACGAGGGGTAGAATGGTGTTGGTGGCGCCGAAGGGTTGCGGGGGTGGCGGGGGAGACGGTGTTGGGGGGGGAGAGGGCGGAGGTCCGGTGGGGCGAGGGGGGTGGGTGGGGGCGCGCGTGGGGGGGGTTGAGGTTGGGGGGGGGATGGGGTCGGTGCGGGTGCGGGGGGGGGGGGGGGTGGCTGGAGGGGGTTGGTGGGGAGGTGGAGCGGGATGAGTCGGGTGAGCGGGGGTGGGAGTATATGAAGGGTAGGTGAGGGGGGGGGGCGACCGGAGTGGGCGTGGGGGGGGGGGAGGGGTGCGCCAGGGGGTGTACAGGGGAGTGGGTTGGGGGCGCGGATGGTGGAACGGTCTGTAGGAGCGTGGTCGGCGGGTTTGCGGAGAGGGGGAAAAATAGGTGATTGGTGGGGGAGGCGGGGGTGGGGGAGGTGGAGCGCTGCGGAGGTGAGGGCGGTGGGGGGGGTATGGCAGGGGTGTGGGGCAGGGGAGGCAGGAGGGGGTGGTGTGTTGTTTTTAGATTGTGGAGGGTGGGGCTTCGCAGTGTTATTCTTTGTTTGGGGGAAAGTCTGGGGGCGGGCGGGGCCGCCGGGGGGCGGGGGGGAAGGTCACTGTGGGGGGGCGGGCGGCTGGGTTGGAGCGGGCGGGGGGGGGGGGGTGGGGCACTCCGCCTCATTTGCAACAGAATTAGGTTTGGCATGAAATTGTTATTTTCAGATAATTCCCGCTATCAAAATCAGCAGAATCATTAGAGTTTTTCTGTAAATTAATAGTGGCTCGTGTGGAAAAAGCCCATTGATATTTATTTCGGGCATGGACTCAGATATATAAAATAGAAAGATAGCTTGTCATTATGAAATACTACAATAAACTTGTTGGAGTCATTAACTTTAAAAGTGTGGATTTTTGGGAGGGGGGGGGGGGTCAATTTATCTTTGTTTTCTATATTCGTTTCCATTGAATATAATAAAATTAATCTTCATCTTTCTTTCCTTTTATTACATCAAATCAATCGCTTTTCATTTTCTTTTGAATGGTCTTTTATGTAAGAAATAATATGTATCAATATAGCTACCTATCTATGTACATATCGTAATTCCCCTCCCCCAAAAATATCATAAATAAGAAGAAGTGGCACATGTGGAAAGTAGACATATGTTATATCAGATAAATCTGAAATGCAATATAATGAAATCCATACAATTGTCCCGAATTATAGAACTCTAAAGCTCTCGCTGTGGTCTGATATGGAAAAGAACCTAGGGTTGATCTTTGACACTTCTTTAGCTGATGGTGTAAGGGCTTCTTGACTGACCTGATATGTGATGTGGATTTGTCTGTAGTCTAATACAGGGCAGTTTGGGCTGATATAGGGCTGCTCAGGCTAAGGGGGTCACTAAGATTGATATGGGGATGCTCAGATTGATATAGGGCTGCTCAGATTGATATGGGGCTGCCCGAGTTGAGATGGAGTTGTTCGAGTTGAGATGGGGCTGCCTGTGTTGAGATGGGGCCGCTGCTTGGGTTGATATGGGGCTGTTTGGGTTGAGATGGGGCTGTCTGTGTTGATATGGGGCCGTTTGGATTGAGATGGGGCTGTTTGGATTGAGATGGGGCTGCTGCTTGGGTTGATATGGGGCTGCTGATCGGGTTGAGATGGGGCCGCTTAGATTGATATGGGGCTGTTTGGGTTGATGTGACATGATAAGGATATTACCATACAGTATTCTCCATGTACAATGACTTAACTGTCATCCATGCAATTTTTTTCCAGCAATGAAAGAAGTCAATTTGTGTTCTTTACACCTGTTGAGATAGAAGTTTGGATGGGTGTTGTTTTCTGTCTTTCTGCCCTTTTTTTTTGTCCATGTCTCTATCTGAGCTTGGTCATAAATTATAACCATACAGACGTATTGTTTGCCAAAGGTCATGGTGATGTGTCAAGGTCAAATTAAACTATGGTGCACGGAACAGTGAGTTTACAATAACACATTGTTTTCAGAATGTAACTTCATCAATTCCAATCCTGAAATTTATTTTCTTGTTTAGTTGTCCAACTTGCTCTGTTCATCATTGTCCATATTGCTCTGTTAATTGTCTTAAGTTGCTGTGTTAAATGTCCAAATTGCCCTGTTAATTTCCAAATTGCTCTGTTATTCCAGAGGTTTGCTCTACCAATGGAGGACACAAACAAAGGAAAGATGGAACATTCCAGTGACCTGTCTCAAACAATCACCGTCCACAAGGGGTCGAGGGGAAAGGGGCTGGGGTTCACGATCGTCGGAGGAAGTGACTCGGAGAAGGGCAATCTGGGAATCTATGTCCGAAGAATTCTACCTCACGGCTTAATAGCGGAAGGAGGCAACATCAGAGAGGGTAGGCTGAATTGGTCACCATGGTGATTTAGAGCTTACTTTTGAACAGTTTCCATGTTGCTATATTTAGTGGACTACATTTTAGGGTATGTTCCATGGCTGGTAGGCCACAGTCCATTGCAAGGTTAGCCCCAGTAAAATTCAATAAACTATTTATAACTGGATGTAAACTATTTATAGCTGGATGTAAACTATTTATAGCCGGATGACTAGAGACATACTCTACAGAAATAATTAGTTCCAAGACACCATGTATAATATCAAGCGACCATGCTGGGATTCCAGTTGGCGACCTTTCAATATATTGCCCTAGTCTTTTTAAGCGCAGTGTCACAAAGGGGTTTAGGAGTTTTTTTTAATTTTTTTTTTTTTTTTTTTGTGATTTAAAAGCTTTTTATTTTATTTCATTATCATTCTTTGCTTTATTTTTACATGAATAACAGCTAGTGCGAGGGAAAAAAACACCTTTTAAAAGGGGCTTCAATATGTACATATAGCTTGTCAAAATCAAAAAGACGAAGAAGAAAAAAACCAAAAAAACAAATGGATAATATTTCCCAGATAACCATCCCAGGATTGATTGCTTATTGCAGGATGTAATCACTGCGATGAGAATGTTTATTTCATTGCGACATGAAAACAATCTCTCTACGGGGCAACAGCTGGCTGGGGCAGGATTGTAGTGTATATATTCTGTCATCACAAAAAAAACCCAGATCATTATAGCGGGCTTATATACTATTGATTCCTAACATCTGATCTTTCTACAGGAGATGAGGTTTTGAAGGTCAATGACCAGCCAATCAAAGGACTCACTCATAAAGAGGCGATTCAGAAATTCCGGCAACTCAAAAAAGGACCAGTATCAATTACCTTTTGTAGAAGGTCAAGGTCGCGAGCTTCTAGGTATAAATTTAACACATAGAAACTTTTTTCTACATATTATATTATATCATCATAGGGATGTTTATTTATTTTTTTTTTTTCAATATTTGAAATTATTTACAGTTAAAATCTTTTGTAATATTTTCAGTGAGTGATTAATAAAATATGACTTTTAACTAAGATATTTTAGGACATGTTACCATGATTTATTTGGGGGGTGGATATCTTGCAAAAAAGTTTATTTGACCTTTTTCAAGTCGTCATGAAAAGTCTGGCAAGGCGAATACTATGCCTGCATGTGGAGTTTTTTATTCAAAACTGTTTTATTTGGACTTTTTAGTCCTCCCTCTGAGGTCTAGCAGGACTCAGCCTGAGGGAGTTTTTGAGATTGGACTTTTTCAATTTCGCCTTTTTCAGTTCCGTCCCCTGAGGCTCTACAGGACTACAACTCTGTGGAGTTTTTTAGTTGACCTTTTTTCATTTTGGACTTTTTTCAGTCGTCCTGAGGTCTGGCAGGACTATCACCTGTGGAGTTTTTTTGAGTTGACTTTTTTTCATTTCGACTTTTTCCAAGTCCGTCCGCTGGTCTGGCAGGACTTACACCTTGGGAGTTTTTTGAGTTGACTTTTTCATTTTGAACTTTTTCGCCGTCCCTGAGGTTGGCAAGGGACTACAACCTGTGTGAGTTTTTGAGTTGTACTTTTTCATTGTTTCGACTTTTTCAGTCCGTCCCTGAGGTCTGGCAGTGACTACACCTGTGGGAGTTTTCTGTCGGATGGAAGTCGGTCTCCCACAACCCCGGGAACTCCCCGTCCCCAGTTTTTGATTGAACCTCCGCGCTCTTTTGTGATTGAGATTTTGGGAACACTAACACGTTTTTCTTGATGTCAGTAACCTATGGGACAACAGACTTCTAGTGACTGTAGAGGAACGACTCCTGTGCAAATAAAGAACTGTAATTCTGTTGATCCTCAGCAGAGAGGGAGGTCTCTTGCAGGAAAAAATTCTTGCTTCTTAAAGGGTGGAGAACAATCAAAAAAAATCCATAGTCCATGAATCCCTTAAGAGAGGGAACCAATCAAAAAAAACCATAAGTGCATACCACTTAATGTAGAGGGAACCCAATCAAAAACAACCAATAGTATGATCCTCCTTTAAGGTGAGGGAACCAAGCAAAAAAACCCATAGTCCATGATCCCTTAGGGAAGATACCAATCAAAAACCATAGTTATGATCCCTTAGGGAGGGTAACCAATCTAAAAAACCATAGTAATGACCTAAGGTGAGAGAACCAATCAAAAAAACCATAGAATGATCCCTTAAGGTAAGGGAACCAGATCTATAAAAACCATTAGTCATGATCACCATTAAGGTAAGGGAAACCAATCAAAACTCCACAACCAATCAAAGAAACCTAGTCATGATCCTTAAGGTTGAGAGAAACAATTCTAAACCATAGTCATGAATCCCTTAAGGGTAAGGGGAACCCAATCAAAAATCTCTCACAAACCATCCAAAAACCAATAGTCATTGATCCCTTAAGGTCTAGAGGGAAACCAATCAAAAACCAAGCATCAAAAAACCATAGTCATGGGCTGTGTTCAAGATTGTAACGGCTCCCAACCACTAGGCTAGAAATCTAGGTATCTTGAATGCACTGTATGAATTAACGTTAGTTCTCCCTATGTATAGGCTAGCCCACATAGCCACTACAATCTTAAACACAGCCCAGATCCCTTAAGGTGAGAGAACCAGTCAAAACACCATACTTATGATCCTTTAGTTTCATCCAAGTATTTCTACTGATAAAATGAATGCTATATTAACCATAAATAATTGGTCCTCAGCTGACGAATTTTAAAATTTCTGAGGAAAAGTTCTCTTAAACAAAGGCAGTATTGTATCCATGATCATATTCTTACATTTTTTCTTTCATTCTCAGAGAGCGGGATTGGACTAGGCATCTCCCTGATCAGGAAGGACTGCAAGGGAGTGAGCCATATATTTATACAGGACATTTATACTGGTTCTCCAGCGGACAAAGATGGCCGATTAAGGTAGGGTCATAACCAACTGAAAACCAACTCATATACGCAATCACTTTATTGCGCGATTGACCACTGATAATAAAAGGGACTAATTACTGCGTTGAAATTATCATAAACAAAGACGGGGGACATAGGAGATATTAATGGATTGGTTTACAGAAAATTGACTGGTTAACGATAATTTTCAAATCTTCCATTGCTAAAAACTTTCATGACTTCGTCATGTATAAATTATTGAATTAGCTTCGTGTTAGTGTTATAGTATCTAACTTAAGTAATGTTCACATATATGTATATAGTTATCAGTTCCAAAATAAAATATCAAAAATGGTGACTAGGCAGTATGTAGTATTTCATGTAAGAACTTGCCTAAAAATTTGATATAAATAAATATTAGGCAATTAAATTAGAGAATAGCTACCTTAAGTTTTCATTTGTGATATGCGACTGTTATTGTAATTTAATGGTTTCAAACTGAGTTTTACCGGCGACACATAAGCAGAGGTGACACGTAAGTAGAACCAGTAAAACAGAAGTTTGCAACAGTTACTGTTAAATCAGCATTAACGGTCGCAAATGAGAAGGAAGTTATTTCCATTCTAATGCAATTTTACTTGATGTTTACATCTTACTCCCTCAAGTTGTGCTATTTTTGTTAAGAAATGTTTATGCTTGACATTATATTTTTGCGTCATAGTATTATGACATCACAATCTAAAGCTTTCCATCTCATTAAAGCTCAAGTAACCGTCTCAAATCTCAGTTCATTAGCCAATCAAAATGCAAATTACAAATCAGTTGCATTAGAATTCAATTTATAACGTTGATGAAAATTTGCAGGAAATGTGACCAGATAGTAGAAGTGAATGGTAAACCCCTTCAGGGCCTCTCGTTACTTGATGCCTATCAATCCTTCCGAAGTCTCAAAGCTGGCCCCATCGTCATGGTGATCAAAAGGGGAGAGAACTTTCTGGTAAGTTCAATTACTTACTCCTCAAACAATATCTCATAAGCTGCAAAATGGCTTATTTTCCTGCGTTAGAGATAACCTTCAGTTTCGCTGTAATGCTTGTTTTATTTGGATTTTATGCCTCTCCATTTATTGGTGTAGTTCGTTATCTGTGAATTTTACCCGAAGCATGCAAATTTTTCCAAGTAGACGTGTACAAAGTGATCAATATTTTATTAGAAAATTGTTTTCATTTGTATCACGGGAATTTTTCTAAAGCCGAGTGCTCGTTCCATTTCAGGAGGAGGAAATATGATGTAGGTACTAAGATATATATGTGTGTGTTTCTGTAAGGAATTATATATTTATCATAATGTACCATATATTTATATACAAATACTCATGCACACGGTGAATTTCGTTTTTGTCCCACTTTGATCTGACTTTTTTGTACTCAATATATCGGACAGTCACATGATGATGACTCAGGCACTGTTTTTGCACAACAATTTAACATTTACCTGGTATCGTAATTATCTACTATTAACAACTTTTATGTTTGGATTATGCTTTCGTTATTAGGATTTTCCACGCGTGTAGGCGATGCAAATTAATGTTTATCGTAACCCAGATTAAGGCAACTCCATTCTCGCGTGGCTATGGGTTCAAAGCGAAAAACTGTTTCAATTTTCCACTTCATAAAATGGTGCAAATTTGAGTTATAATCAAAGAAAATGTACATGTTGCCACTTTTTGAAATAAAGAGAGGTGTGTGCAATGGAAAATTGTACATTTTTGTAAAACAGCATAATTGAAATGCACAAAAATTGCTTGAACTGGCAAATGATTGAAATGGTAAAATTTTATGAGTTTCAAAAATCTGCCACTTTATGAATCATACCCCCGATCATACCAAACTCAAAAAAACCAGTGTAGGAGTTATTGCCCTTGACAATGCTTCCGTAGAAAAAAAAAATTCTTGTATCAAATATGTAATTGTTACAAGATTTTTTTATTATTGTGTCCATTGAATAGAATTCCTACAAAATATATGCCTCCATCATGCACAATTTAAGGTTTGATGAATCTGAACTTTTGCTAAGAGCTATGATGTCGCTTGAGGATGGAGTTACCTTAAGCACTGTGTGGTTATAGTGTAAAACCTCTCAGATTATAGATCTCCTCATCACATACATGCATGATGTTTTTTGATGAGAACATGGGAGAATTTCTTATAAATGAAATTTTTCTCCTCTGTAAAGATTTCTGCTGATTTTTGAGAGAGGTTTGGTTTGGTTGCTTTTCCTACCCTCAGCTTTTCATGATATTTAATTTATCCTATAGATAATCTGTTGCTTACTGATGCAGCACTCTGCAATTTGTTTGCTTTGCAACCATCTTAATATCATATTCTTTTTGGAATCTTCGATTCGGGGGCATATAGTTTAAAACTCTATCTGTTTTATCCAACGCACTTCCATTAAGAAAGAAGCTTAGATTTTACAGTGAGCCTCCATCAGGCCTCTTGTGACAATAAAAGCCGACGTCAACACACCTTATACCAAAGACCACTTAAACAGATTTTACCTCTCCACATACAAAATTTTTAACACCAATCCTACCGAACGCCACCACATATTAGACGCCAAAAACTGTCCTTAACTGCTTATTCTCGTGAATCACCACACCAACCAAATTTTCCGATGTCCATTTCTCTAGCATTTTATTAAAATACTTGCACGCAAAAAGAAATAAAAAAAATACAGCTTTGTAATAGTTTATTAAAGGCCATTTTTCAATCAAGACATTGTGGTCCAACTGAATAAAACAACAAAACACTATACACATTAAAAGTTAAAGCAATATAAAAGACAATAACACAGTAGTATAAACCTCCAATGTGTACCGTGCATCATATAAGATTATCTCCCTTACAATTCTGAGTCGTACAAGTTTTAGCCGGGAGAAAATTAGATTTAAAATAACCTTTTTCCATACCCATTAAATTAGGATTGCAATAGAATACTATGAGATAAACATTTGTATTATACCGTATTTCTGAAATACCATATACAACTCAGGTGTTACCTTGACAATGTTTAGACAGAATGATACAGATGTCTAAAGTTCATGAATCATGGGTTCTTCGTTCAACAATCTGACAAATTCGAACAACAATTACAAACCTAACAAGTGTTTCATTTGATAATCAATATCGTCTTTAATTAAAGTAACAAGAGTACAAGAAAAAATGCCAAACTGAAAACATACCCGTACATGTCGTTCAAATTTTGCTACAACAGCTCTATGAGATTATGATGGGCAACCATTTGATGTTTTTATCCAAACGACAGTGTGTCATCTATCCAAAGGCTTACAAAAATCTCAACATACACATACAACAATCTCTCCACAATCAAAATTCAAAAAACTGAGGATAATATGTGTTTTCAAATTTAAGATTAGATGAATTTAATTCTAATAAATAAATAATAACATGTACGTCAGTAATAAAAAGAAATAAAATCCATGAAATCAAAAAATCATCATCTTTTAAAAAAAGCAAACAAAATTATAATCGTACAATATGATGACACTATGCGATTAAGAAACATAACAGCAAAATGTTTCAAGGAAAACTCGGCTGGGTAGTAAAGTCTGTCTTTACATAAATCCTAACTAAAACTTAAACCAGCTTTTCCTATAAATTTTTTAAACAAAGCTCAGGAAATCGTTTCCTCATCATGCATGCTGGAGTAAAATGATATTGCAGAGCCCCATTTATTATGATGAAGTCATAAATTATACGACAACTGAGGAATTCGGTAACCAGTCTTAAAATATACGGGAATCAACTGAGAATTGCTGGGGAAAACTACCTTGTTGTTGTCATGGTTGTGCTCAAGTCACAGAAATTCTGAAGAAAAAGAAAAAAATTGCGCAACAATCTAAAAATAGAAACTAATAATTCACACACCTTCGAACAATTATAGCTACATGCTAAAACATAAAATAAGATTAATATCATCATATATTATACACACAAAATTGCCTTTTAGTAATTAATATATTAATATTTCCAACTAAGCGATTTATACTCCCCATGTTCTAACAACTGTTTTAATTTGCTAATCATTATTAGAACATTTGTCATTTCACTTATATTAATGTAGCTCTTATGACGGTGCAGATAAAGATTCCTAATGAAACACTCGATTATGAGAATCAAATGAAATATTTGATATTAAAACAAGATGTTTGCTGAAACACATGCCCCCGCTCTCCACATGCATTAAAGGGCTTGCCAAAGATATGCATGCTGAAAAATGAAAAATCAATCACTTATCATTCAAAATTTATGGCCAATGTTTAAGTTTTTGAAAAGTAGTCAAATTTCGAATGTCAAGCGTCAGGAGGTCAAAAATTGCCGCTACCATCAAAGAACTTTATCAGAAACAACAATGCGAAATTGAAATCCCATCACTGCTAATTCAAAGTTATGACCAATGTTAAAGTTTTTGAAAATGGTCATAACTTCAAGTCAGGAGGTCAAAAATTTGTACCAGTTGAAAGGACTTTGTCATAAGCGAACACAATGATAATATGAAAGCCCACCATTTGCCCATCAATAAGTCATGGCCATATTTAAATTTTTGAAAAGTAAGGTCAAACATCAAGTCAAGTCAGGGCAACAATTTGTACCAGTATAAAAGGACTTTCATAAGGAACAGCACATGTGTGAATATATGAGTCCCATCACTTGCCATTCAAAAGTGTATGGCTAATGTTAAAGTTTTTTGTGACAAACAACAAACGACCAGACCAACTAT
>CAJDSM010023648.1:0-15932 GCA_903981925.1 Ostrea lurida
GGAACGGCTTCAGTGATGTCTGTCGTTTGCTTGTGAAATACAGATTGTGGTCCATTTCTTAAATTAAAATTGAACATTTCAGGAATTTGAATGTTGTTGATTCCACATGGACTGACAATATACGTACACTTGGAGTATAGTCTAAAGCGTTCCTACTTATTTTTGTTTATATAGGTTATCCTCTGGAGTGACTGACTTGTATATACACTTGGAGTAGACTAAAGCGTCCCTACTTATTTTTGTTTACAGGCCCATCCTCCGGGACGAACCTCTGTCTGTCAGACTCCAGGGATTAGAGTACATGAATGATGACCCCAGCGCTGTGGACGTTCTGTATGCTAAAATTCAACCTGGAGAACAGGCAGAAAGGTCAGGGAACATCTCAAAATCTGTTTCTTTAGTTGTTATGACAGACTGATGTACATAAAGAAAAATTCAGGTTGTTGATAGACTATACCAATAGTTCAAATTAAATTGTATCTCCTCGAGGTTAAAGCTAACATGAATTCATAAAGATCTTAGAATTCTCTTTGTTCTTTATATTTCTCTGTTTATGGCATCGTCACACAATACAGGGAAAATACTCTATTCTGGTATCTGATTGACGACAGCTGATCAACATGGCTGTCTCTTTATAGTCGAGTGACATTTTGTTTGCTATAGGAATACAAATGGAGTTTATCAAAACACAAAAAAAATGAAGGTATGTGACAGGTCTGTTTTGATGTCTGTAGGTTACAGATTTTAGCGGATCGGTTGGTCGACCGTTTTTCCAGTGCCGGGCTCATGCAGGAGGATTGTAGCCATGTCAAACTTCGCGTTACCGGGGTGAATACACTTATGAGGCGTGATCCAACCTCCATTCCAGCAGAGAGGCCTCAAGAGGGAAAACGAGGCCCCAAGGAAAGGGAGTCGTTTGATGCCATGAATGTGATGAAAGTAAGAAACTCTTCACTCTTTGTAAAATTTCAAATTCTTGTGTCTTAATGTGGAAGTAAACTTAGTTGAGAAATTTTTCTAGCTAGGAAGATCAATTGTTGGCGATATAGAGCAGGGGGGATAGAGGGTGGTGGCAAAGTCCTACAGCCCTGCTATCTATGATTGTAAGGAATGGGAGTATATTTATTGTTCTATTACTACATGCATTCCCCGCGAGGGTGGCACTATGTGAAGTCCAAATACATGTACTGGGTGTGGCAATATGGAATAATGAACAATAACTCAAAACTGGAAGTTCATTTGCAGAAAACTATAATTCTGATTTCAAATAAGTTTACATACGGCATGCTTTTCTCTACTTTTCAGTGTTGTATGTAGATGTCTCGGGTGCATGAAGTCTGACTTGAACTTAGTTACATAAAGTATTACATGCTATATAGTTACAGAGGGTCCCATTTAAACTAATAGCCAATTTGTCAGGGGAAAACAATCAGATTAAAAGAAAAAATGATTAACAGAATTGACCAAATTAGTACATTTTGTTTACCCCTCAACCTCAGGGGTATAGTATTTCACACCACAGTTGTTCCTCACATCAATATTACAACAAACTATATCATTGGTAGCATTACATTTGATTTCATTCATAAATATTTATTAGTATTTTCTGTCCTGATTGATTTATTGTCATTCACAGGGTCAGTCTGAGAGCATTGCATGAAGAGTGACCTGTGAAGTTGTTTTATCAGTACACAGTATATAATGCAATAAGGGGTCAAAAAAGTTGTTAGGATTGAATTGTGTATATTTCAGTGCTCTTCTAATATCAGTATATCTTACCTCCTGCTAATTTGTAGAATTACCATTGGTTTAAATCGATCACATGGAGACCATGTATATTCCATACATAGTCAGTAGAATTTCATACATAGTCAGTAGAAGCCATTAGTCCATTTACACGGTTGATTAACAGATGAAATATTTTCCGTATCAAAGTGTCCGACTTTTCAAATGAATAAACTCTGGTTGAAAGAATGAATTCCCAATGGCCAATAGTGTAAAGGCAAAGATAACGAACAGTGATCAATCTCGTAAGTCCTAAATAGAATACAAAAACAAGAGTTGGGCAAACACGGACCCCCTGGACACACCAGAGGTGGGATCAGGTGCCTAGGAGGAGTAAGCATCCCCTGTTGACCGGTCACATCCACCATGAGCCCATAGTCTTGATCAGGTAAACGGAACAATCCGAAACAGAACAATAGTTCATTAAACTCGAATACACTACGTAAACTACAAAATTTCTAACGTCACTTGTGTGTGACGTCATAGTTGCTTCATATACATCATGCAACATGCACTTAGGTACATGTACTTGATTCAACATGCAAGTTTTATACAATTATGATTCGTTACATGGTTTGTAGTTGACCTAATATGGTGTAGTATTATTATAGATGGTCAGTAAATGCCACATGGGACCGCCGCTCGAGCTCCGCTCTCGCCCCATATGGAATTTACTGACCATGTATAAACCATATTAGGTCAACTACAAACCATGTAACCAATAACATCTGAGTTTGCATGTATAGGAAAATGGTTTGGTGCAACAACATTATATCAGAATATCCAAAATATGCTATATCAGTTCCTCTGCATTACATTTATATGCTACATGTATATCAGATTTAGTGGGACCCTCTGTATTTTGTTTAATGTTATCAAGTCATTTGTTAAATCTTATGATTACTTTTAAGGCAATGAGGCATTAGTATATAGAATCTACCCATACAAGTAGCATCATTTTCTGGCTCATTACATAATTTTCTGGCCTACGATATAAAGTTTTGCATTATCTTTAAGAATTACACATATGCAAAAGAAGAATGACAGACATTCTTGAGTGAAAATACTATCATAATGGGCACCTTCTTCATACAGTTTTTCACAAGCCTTTCCTACGCCAGGGTGTATTATGTTATGGTATTGTCCATCCAAATCTTTCTGTAGATTTCAACAATGTTTCACAGAATTATTAGCCAGCACCAAAGGGTGTGTCATGACCTTGCGACAAGGTTATTGGTTACAAAGCATACATATGGTTTTAACATTGTCCGGGCCATAACTTTTCACCGAGTTCATGGATTGGAATATTTCAAGAATTGTTGCCATGGATCCAAGAAGTGTCATGACCTTGAATCAAGGCATCCAAGGAAGTGTCATGACCTTGAATCAAGGCCCTTGCTGTTGCATGTAATAGTTTTTTAAATATTGTCTAGGCCATAATTTTCCACAGAGTGCTTGGATTTGAATAATATTAGCTTCTTTTTACCTACATTCCATCTTGCAATTATGATGGGTGTATATGGCTATGTAGGCATTGCTTGTTTAATTTGGATATTTTAAAAAGTATTTCAGATTGGTGTATAGGGGACCATCAAGTTTCATAATTATCCATTTTCTTTGATGATCTTTCAATATTGGATTGAAAATTAGGACGCCAATTTAAACATTTGTTGCATCTTACCTATAGGCATTCAACTAGCATATTATAGGCATTCAACTAGATATTATAGGCATTCAACTAGCATATTTATAGGCATTCAACTAGCATATTATAGGCATTCAACTAGCATATTATAGGCATTCAACTAGCATATTATAGGCATTAACTAGCATATTATAAGGCATTCAACTAGCATATTAGCCAATAGAGATTAAAAAAAAAATTTTAAACGGACATTTAAAGCCATTGAGCCCAGTTCCACCCTTCATTTACTCTACACGAAATAATTTTTAAAACAATCGAAGTCCATTCCTACAAATGTTAGCTGGCATCCATAATTAACTTGCCATATATAGCATTAACTAAGAGGTTAACAACTGGGTCCAGCATAACAGAATGTCACTTTTTCTAATGCATTATCTCTTTCATTTTTCTTTTGGAAGAATTTTGGACACTTTGACTTTGGAGATTACACCATTGACACTCTGCATCTTTCTCAGCGGCACAGACTAGGAAAAGATGGTTACTATGGATGTGCAGGATCAGTATCATTACCATGACAACCAAATCATGTGACATTAAAGTTTACGGGGTATATAATCAACAATTTAATGTTTATTGAAATAAACATATTCTGATATGTGTTGCCATTTTCTTTGACAATCCAGCATCGAAAACAAGATAAAAATCCTGAAAATAACATTTTATTAAAGGCACAATAACAAATTATTTAACCACTTGCGGATTATAAATTTCTTTTTACGACATTAAACAATAGTTTGCTCACACTAAAATCAGATTGATTGTGGAATTCGTTCAATCTTCATATAATTTGTGTTTTAGTTAAACAGTAAGAAATGTACACATTGTGTAGCACAACAACAACCAACCCTTGAGTACATTAACGTATGATGATTGTCCCACACACAGGATGTCGTTATGGGCATATACTTATAACAAACCCAAAGTTATCACAAAATAGGAGGAGTAAATGTCGACTTTGTAATTTGTTACCCCTTCCTTTCTTTGTCTTTACCCCATGATACTGAGGTCAAGTTGTTACCCCATTGACATTTTACCCCATAATACAAACTACGGGTAGACATTTAATCCTCATCAAAATACTGTTTTGAATAGTACATGATAAATCTCTGTCAGACACTGATCATTGGAATATTTGCATTCCATCTTGCTACCCAATCCAGAGCAGTTTCACAGAAGTTCTTTATTTTCCCCGTTTTTGTTGTTAGGGCAGGTGAAAACATCACTCAATTTGGAGAGGCCACACAAGATTGAAGTTACTAATAATTGTAAATACAGCACATAATGAAAATCATCAACTCCAATAGCTTAAACATGACTAAAATTCTATCACATCTAAAAGTAAAATACAAAACAATCATTACACTGTCAGAAATAAATACAACCTTGAAAAGGACAAAAAATTGTCAATATTGAACATGCGTACTTGTACATTATAAAATAAAACAGCAGTTTGGTATCTCAAAGAGAATACCATCCTTGACTTTGTATTTCATAACAAAAAATAGTTTATAACAAAAATTTGAAATATAAATTAATAACAAAAATTTGAAATATAAATTAATAAAAAGAGTGCTTTCTACCACTACTTGCTAAGAATGTGTAAAATTAATCGCTTGTTCCCAAATTTAACATTGATAAACTTGCTATCATTTTCCAAACTCTTTAGTATGTGGGGAGCAGGAAAAGTCAAATTAATAACACAACTCCAATCCAAATACATTTGCAAAACATTTTTGGGATAATGACATTTAGTTTCTCAATATTTTGTCAAAGAAATGAAAAAAAGACCAAAACAAAAATCATTGTCTTTCTGATCTATTAATTTGCACATTTTAAAGTTTTGAGATATGGTAACCAAACAAACTCGTCATGTATTCCAATCTTTACATGAATAAGCATGAAAAGAATTAACCACACATATATTTAAAACAACAATTGATGCTTACAACTCTTACACACAGATACAATGATCTTATCTTCATTCACAGCAACAACATAAATTGTAAGAGCATTCAATATTTAGTCATGGCCTTGTAAAAAGATTTTTGCACATCAGAAAGTACATTTGTATACATATATAAACAGGGTTAAATAATAACATCTAGCATATTGTACATGGATCATCAGCTCAGCCACACCTTCTAAACCTCTGGGGGGTTAAAGTGGCATATACACAAAACATAACAATGTTGGAGTTAGTAATATAAATAAACATTCAAATATGAAAGCATGGCAAAATCTGGATTACCCTCACTGCCAGGAATAAGTTCCCTAGCAGTGGAATTGCACTCAACAATCACAGAAAAGTATTATCACATTTCACAAATAAACAAAATATTTGCTGAATTGTTTATAAATACAAGAATAAAGAAATACAATGCCACTATATGCAGTAGACTTGTCGGACCAGTCGTGCTCCAAACTGAACTGTTGCAATGGCAAGTTCCCCAGCATATTGTACATGGATGACTGTCAAATACAGTGCTTGCTTTGTTGAACATGCAACATCTGATGCTGTTGCTAGGTAAATACATAGTTCTTTCTGATTGGCTGGTAACCTCACAAAGACTGATTGTCCAATAATATTTATCTATAAAACGTTCTGATTGGCTGCTGGTCTCTGCAGTGATTGGCCTACATTTGTTCTTTCTGTCCTGCAGCCTTGATTGACTTGTGTTCAGCCTCCCATGCAATCTGTTTCTGTCTCTCCTTTTCACGCTCTCTTGCTGCTTCCTGTAGATAAAATGTATTCATTTACAAAAGTTCATACTTCATCTGCTAATTCTTATGTGCTAGAAAAGTTGAACAAAGCAAGAAAATTTTCAAAAGTTATGGCCAACATATTGGAAAAATTTTGGATATCGGAGCCCTATACCGCATACTGGAGGTTTGGTATGGATCAAAAGGAGAGATTGCATATTTGCTGAGAAAATACATAGTTGTGTCACAACTATCAATCATAAAGACCATTCAATATGCCAAGATGAAAATTTTACTCCCAATCATATCGATGGTTTGAAGTGTAACCTCCTGTGTAATGAACTTTGGGCCTTAGTCTGTGGCCATGCCAAAGTCTATTTTTACATGAATTTCCTCAGAAATCAATTTACACAACTATTAATAACTGGAGATCACACTAATATTTTCATACATTCTTTTAAAACTCCATCTTTTTCTTTACACCATTTCTTGATTTGAAAACAGGTGGCAGTTGGAACGATATTTATCAAAGATATATTAAATTACCCACCTCTTCTTTCATCTTGTTCACCATGTACTCGATGTTGATTCTGAGGCTCTCTAGTTTGCGTTCACTTGTGTTTTCTTCATTCATGAGACTGAGAGCTCTGTTCAGGGGGAAGAAATCGTACACGTTATTCTGGAGCTGTTTGAATACGTGCAGTTCCAGCGCTGTGTAGTCGTTCGGCCGCGTCTCGTCCAGGTGCAGGAAGAAGAAGAGGTACGCCCACTGATAATGCTGTGATCTCACATGATTCTCAAAACCCTGCAACAGACGTTTTGTGTTACAATTTTGTGACACTTTTCAAAGTCTAATTTAAAACAGATTCAAAGACTTGAGTTTGCATTTTTATTTACACCTGGTATATCACAAAATCTGGACATTGTATTTGTTTCATATAATCTTCTTTGATCCAAAGAGATCGGGCATTTTCATCGTCAAAAATAACAACTGGTAATTTACATTTTGATATTTCAGTACTTTATGATAGCGGTGAAATGTTGTTGTTGACTTAATTGGGGAACTTACATCTCCGTGTCTCTCAAAATCATACGACTCTCGGCTGCAGATAAAGCAGTTGTTCATCATATCTTTGTCAATTTCCCACTGAAAATACAAATTGAGTATTATTATTTTTGCGAGTGATTTTACTTATTACTGTGGCAACCTGAATGGTTTTGCTACAGATACAAAGGTGAAATACCATCTATCTTACAATATTAGATACATATATGTACTACATCAGTATAGTTAAGTTCCGAAGAGTTATGTAACTAAGGACAATACAGAATTGGAATATTGATCATTTTTTGTTTTGCATAATCTGTAAGATTGCCTTCATGTGAAGTGATTGAAATTGTATTATTATACAAGTTGTAATGAATAAATTTATAATGCAATGCCCTCAAATGTACATACACATTTTCAAGAGTCAATTAAGGAATGAAGCTAATTTTTGACCTAGGTTATACAATATAATCTAACTTGGTGCAGTTTATGCTTTATAATCTGCAAAGCAGATTATATTAAGCGTAAACTGCACCAAGTTAGATTATATCGTATAACCTAGGTCAAAATTAGCTTCATTCCTCATAATTTAGTTTAAAAAATTGTATTTAACTTTGTGTGATGAACAACTTGCGAGATAATTAAGGATTTTGAATGAGGCAGACGAATTTTGCTGTAGCAACAAAGTAGAAACAATAACGTCAAATGCATTGTGACGTCATTCTAGACGTTACAAAGAGCAAGCAAGATATACAAAATAATTGATGTTGCTCAATCGTGTTTCGCCAATCAATATGCTTGTAACAAGTAAAATTAAATTATTCAAACATGAGATTCACATGAACAGTCACTGAAATATGAGAGTCGCTTGAACATGAACAGTCATTCAAACACGAGAGTCGCTTAAACATGAACAGCCATTCAAACATTAATAGGGTCGTTTAGACATGACAAGAATCATCTGACCATAACACAATTCCTGTAACCATTACAAACACTCTGAAGCCATACCTTGGCATCTCTGAGCTGGGAGAAGGTGTCCACTATGATACCAAAGATGATGTTCAATCCTACTGTTGTAACCAGGATAAAGAAGGTCACGTCAAATATCGTCACATGGATGACTTTATCCCACTGGTCGTCCATCAACGCCTCAATCGTCTGTTAACAACAATGTACAATATATGGTACAGTGACTTTTGATAGGAAGATATCATTCAATAATAAGAATGTAAATTTAATTGTAATGAAAAGTTTTTGAAACAGATTGCTGGAAAACTGTTGTTTTTTTTTGTTTTTTTGTTTTTTAAGAGTTTCACATTTTTATTCATTTCAACAATAAACAACAACGTATTGAGGTAAAACTCCACAGAGGCCCTCCATAATAACCTCACCTGGGTGCCAGGGGCTCCCTGGATCAGTTTATAAAGAATAAGTATAATTAGCATACAGAAAGAAATTACTATAATACATTATCAAAAAAAAAAAAAAATTTTGGTATTCCCTTGTTATGAAATAATAATGATACAAAGATGATTTAAATAAAAAAAAAAAAGAAGCACATTTGCATTTACAGATTATTTTGTAATCTACATTTTTTCTTTTAAATTTCAAGTTTATTATCATATATACCACAACATTTCAAAACTGTGTTATACCTAAAATCAACATCTGCCTTTAACAACAAATAAAATCTTTAACAAATAATTAATGTTAAAAGATTTTGAAAAGTAGGTCAAATTTCATGGTCAGGAGGGCAAAAAGTTGCTACCAGTGGAAAGGCTTAATTGTCATCAGGAATACACGTGAAAAATGGAAATCCCTATTACTAACCATTCAAAAGTTATGCCAATATTAAAATGTTCTGAAAAATTAGTCAAAGGTTACAGTCAGGAGTAAAAAAATTTTGGTACCAGTGGAAATTAGGGCTTGTCTTCAAGAATACACATTCGAAATATAAAAATCCTATCACTTACCATTCAAAGTTATGGCTAATGTTAAAGATTTTGCTGACAGACAGCTGACAAGCTAAATACTATATGCCCCAGAATCAAAGATTCCAAGAGTTATTGACATTTCAACACATATGCAATATATATAATGGTGTTAACTGAATTGTATATACTAGAAATGTAAAGCTGTACCGTATACGGCGAGTCCACAAAGCCGTGGTGGATCATAGTGATGAAGCACTGGTACACCGTCCGACAGTGCCGCCCGTCCGCCTCCTTGAAGAAACTTTCACGGAAGAAGGCAAACGAGATTAGCGAGTAGCAGAAAAACACGGCCAAGCCCAGCAATGCCACCATCAGAAGGGATTTACCTGCCAACAAAAGGGAGTTTAGGTTTCTAGGAGAATGACATTTTAAAAATACATTTCCAAGAGGGTCAACTTTTCTTTCAGTTCTGTTACACATTCTGTTGAATTCTCAAACAAGCAAGAGTAGATTTTGTTTCTTGTGTCTCATTCAAGAATTTATACCTCATGTAGAGACAACACCAGCTGCGACCTTAATGCACTTGGTGATCAGGGCCATAGCCGCGAGGGTTCTAGATTGCACTAATGGCTACCATGACACAGGATCTCGGTTTTTACGACCAATGACAAGAGAAAGCAAACCTTGAGGTTCCATAAAGAACGAGAACTCTTCACAAACAGTTTCTTCTCAAACCAAGAAAATGTGACCCCCAAGGAAATTAGTGATCAAAAATTTACACTGCATTCTGTATTTTCACAGTTTGATCAATATGTGCATGGCAAAATAGGCATTAAATCATAAGTTACTTTCACTTCAGGTAATGAAATGGAACAATATTCCACTTATCTGTTCATTATTCCGGATTTTCGTAATTCTTGCTTATTTATACGAGCTTTGCGTCGTGCGTGACGGAGTATCCCGAGTTCTTTTAGAAATAAAGATTGGCGAAATCACCACTAGCGCTTATAACTACAACGGATTCCAACGATTAACCACTAACCTCCGATACCACTAGTTTAAAGTGTTAACTGCTAGTAATTTGTATCGATTGAATTAGTTATAGTACAGGAATCATTCAAACATAATATTGTCACACGAAAAAAAAGAGGGGCTGGCAGTGTCTGGGAGCCTGTTTATGTTCAAAGGTATGTACTAAATGTATAAAAAGTAGGATTTTTCTTGCAAATATATCTTCAATTAGCGATTTACAGTGCCCGGAGTTAGTCATACCGTAGTTAGTAATAATGTTCCCTGCTGTAAGACATCGTAAAAGGACAGACGTATTTCGGATAATCTGCTCGAGTTGATAAAATGCTTCGACACATGCATGGTTTCTCATGAATTTCAATAATTTTCCAGTGATACCCATTATGATCTTTGCGTTAAATTAAGACAATTAATATACAGTACATTCTTGTCAGATGAACTAATGACGGTGTGTGTGTGTTGGGGGGGGTGTGGGGGAGGGGGGGTAATCGCCTAAATAATCATGGAGTATCAGAATTAAAAATTATCTTCATGAGAAAATCATAGTGTTCCTGAGTACTGTCCCAACATTTCACCCTAGGAACTACTTCGATGGGAAAGTAAATGAAATGTTTCATCAACTAAACTAAATATAGAGCACTTTGTTCCCCTATATGTATCAACGGTTACCATTTCTCAGTCTAAAGCACTTTATATCATTACTTTTCAAGCTGGACAATGTGTTTTTTAATTAGTTATAAAAAAGGAAGTAACTGTAATGTACAACTTTTAATTCTTTGTCTATTTGATCTTATACAATTAATTAAGATACGTTCAAAGTTCAATTTCAAAATCGAATGCCAGTGTGTACAAGACATTTGCACTATTGTATTCCTCCAAGTATAGTACAATCTTAGTGCCGTCCAAAACTATTTCTCCACCGCTGAAGAATTCATTGTACAACACAAACTTTCAATCTCATTTGAAAATCTCTGTGTACACATAGAGACTTGAGTTCAAATATTAAATTAAAATAAATGAATTTCATGTAGTTTGATCTAGCAATTTTAAAATAAAAAGGGGGGGGGGGGGGATTGCGCTAGATCATATCCAACGATCGGCTTAAAATAATCGCTTTTAATCTTATAGCAATGATTTCAACAAACTTAAGACTTTATAACATTTTTCGTGAGTAAATTTTCAACTGCATTGATTTGTCGAAAAAAATAAAAAATGCTGCGCAGACTTTGTGGCCTAACTTCCAGGCAATCTGCGCGTAACGTGGCAGGCCTCTTAGTGCCAATGATTAGAAATTCCACGTCGGTGCTTTTCATGTTTCAAGTATGCTATTTATTACATATATGAAACTGAGAATAAATGCAGGATATCTCAGATATGTAGTAAGTGTGTCAATCGTATGAACGAGCTTAATCCGGTGATAGTTGTCCATTCAGTTGATTATAACCATTACCACTGAGAGACTATACATGCTGATTCTTACACGAGATTTGCCCGTCTACTAACTCCAGCTTCCGTATATTTTTCTCTTCTTTCTTACTAAAATGAGTGAGCGTGTGCGTGCGTGTGCGGACCAGAGGACTTGCCCTGATTGGATAACCTTGTGGATGTAATACGTGCCTTCACAACAAGCTGGCCTAAGACTAGGAGAACGTTTGGTATCGCGGTCATCAAGTAGGGAAAAGAAAATCAAAAAACAAAAACAAAACAATAACTGGAACTAGACAAGGTTATCACGACATGTATGTGTCTGAATTCTTCTGATGTCCTGTACATGACTTTTTATAAAACAATTAAATAAAATAAACCAGATATTTGGACTTTTTTTTTCTGTTACGGGAAGATTTTTTTATATCAAATGTATTCAAGGTTACGTCCATACCTTTGATCACAAGGTGTATGCTAACATAAACGAGGACTGACTTGTTTTGAGAGGAGGACAAATGTCTAAATAATGTGACAAGCAAAAAAAAAAAAAAAAATAAATATAAATAAAAAATAAAATAATAAATTACAAACAAACCAAAAATTACGTTCAAAATTCAAATTCAAATCGAAAATTGCCCAGTTTGTGTACCGTCTTGCACATCGCCTTCCAGAGGAGAACAAATTCTAAATTATGTAACATCAAACACTGAATATAATTGGAGGTGGACGGAGGGGGGGGGCTTCTAAAAACAATAAGGCAGGCAATACTTCTTATTTATTTAACATGAACGACTGAATTATGGGGGGGGGGGGGGGGGGCGCAACTTCTAAAATGATGTGACAATTAAAAAAAAATTAAAAGTGTAAAAATCCACTGAATTGGGGGAGGGGCCAATTTTCTAAAATTATTTTTGATGCAAATTAAAAGTTTACTTTGAATAGGGCGGGGGGGGGGCAACAGACTTTTGCCCCTCCCCCCCCCCCCCCCCCTAAAATTGAGGGGGGGGGCGGGAACAAAGATGCCCCCGTAGATGCCTACGGCCCCGAGGGGCAAAGAACCACAGCAGAAACTAAGTGAAGCCATTAGACAGGAGAATAATTCAGTTACGCATATAAAATTACAAGATCACTGGCAAAAAAGAGTACGATGAGAGAGCAAGAGAGAAGGTTGGACGATATCATTTGAGGGTTTAGCTAATTGGACGATTAATGAGTAACGAGAGTTATTGTTTTGAGTTTATGCCCGGTGACCAGTTACTCCATTTATATTAACTTGAAAATGGGAAGAAAGTATTTTACAAAACCATTTCCAAATACCTTTCAAAATTTTATGAGGTGTTTTTATGTCTCAGCGTAATTTTTATAGGTCTGAATATCCAAGATTATGCTCCCAAACTCTTATATTGAACTCTTTTTATATAAAAAATTGGATATCAGAGAACTATATGGGCATTCCTCACCTATTTTGGAATTAAACATAAGTTTTACTCCTAACGTGCGCTGCTCATTGTTATATATGTAAGTACCTTTAAAGCTTCATATTAAGATGAAAATAGTATTGTGGATAATTTTAAACTTGTCCCTGCTCTCAAAATAAGGTGCGTCGAAATGGTTCTTAAAATCCAGCACTAGTAAAATTTCTCTTTGTAATAGTAACTGCAGTTTTGATATATATCACCCTCAGAAATTAACACTATCTCACAGCGATGAGACAAGGAGTGCGATAGAAATTGGAACCGAGGTACGCCAAGGCAAGAAAGTACTATTGCTTAATAACAACCTCTCTCTTCTGGTTTTAAAAGCAGGATTAGAATATGACCGCTACTTCGTATAATGTTTACAAGAGTATTTTCTCCGGCTGTGGGCGTGAACAGTCTCATTACACATGGGTATGAACCATGAGTGTACGAGTACTTTAACCAATGAAAAATTGTATCAGTAATGCCCTCCCGGTAAGTAATTAATTTGTTTAATCGTACAACCCTACTCATAATAAGTAAACCAAATTATCCTATTGCTTAATGTATATTTACATTCCGTAGCTGTCAGTTGTTATTGTGATTATCTTGAACCTTTCCAACATAGAATTGGTGTTCTTAGTGTCGATTTTCCGTCCATCGACAAACAACGCAGCCGCACTACCTGAGGCTAGTATAGGTATTTACGTAATTTATGTTTTCATAGACCACTTGTGTCATACTCCCTTGTGTATTTGAGTATTTGTGCGGCTTTTGGTTGACTAACTTCAATTGGATCAATTTATTCTTAGCAAGTTCTGCCTATTTAGAAGGGTGGCGAGGCTCTAATTTCACACGAGACTTAGTGAGATCTAGTATTACTGTTACCTTCATAAGTAGGCAATCACTTATAGCCTGGTTTGAATTTAACTGGGCCATTTACAGGGACGAATGGATAGGGATATCTTTTATAATTGGAATTTAAAAAAGTACCGAACATCACCCGTTAGAATTTTACACTGGGGAAAATGATGACTAATTACAAGAAGCAACGGCACTTGGAGATAAAGCCGCCAGCTAATTTCCAGGCTATGTTTTAATGCTGCTGCGTTTAAAAACAATGCCGGAACTCGCACTGATTAGCCCAATCGGGGCTTTGACTCTAATTACTGTAGATCTACCTTGAATAACCCCCTCTAATGCCACAAGTTATATTATTATCCTACGCCGAATTGGAATTTGAAGGTATTCTTGTTCAAATCCTCCAACTAATTAGTCTTCTATGCTCAGTACAGCAAAGTGAACGTAAAGCGAATAATGTCAAAACGAATTAAGCGGTAGAGTACCACAACACCCAGACTTGAATCTACTAAAAAGCACGTGTTGTAGCTCATTTTCTAATATAACTAACCACAGGACAGTCAGCAAATCGAATGAGCTGCATTATAAATTACGAGTATTGTGAATATTATTTCCGAACTTGTTCTTAGATCGTTTTAAGTCAGTGCCCTGTATTTTATTGGGTTCTTATTTTTTGTGTATTAACTTTTCACCATTGCCGATTTTATGTGACTCAGTACGAATAACCCGTGTATCTGAACAGACTACAAATTGGGCCGAGTTTTTCGGGTAATCAGGTGGGGGCAGAGTCCGCTCGAGCGTTCGAATTCGCTAATGGGTGAACATGTTCGTGTTCATATTTCCCCATATATCACTGCAGAAATAAATGTAGATTTTTTATAGGAAAAACTTCTAGCATAACATTGTATGTATTATAGTCAATCAAAGGACTCTCTCCATATGAGTATGGTCAATTCACTCCAATTTTTCAGCATGATATATAAAGTGTTGGGAAAATGCCACACCCTCCTCAGAGTATACCACTCAAAATATCTTATATAATACATTAAAATTTCCACCAAAATACCCTTAATATACGTTTTTTGCTGTTTATTTCCCGAGTTAAATCTTCTTTCCTACTCAGAAATTGTAAAGTGGGAGCTCAACTTCCGATTAGGTCCATAGTACCGCAATAAGAGAGAGTTTATGTGTGAATTTAGACAATATTTCCCTATAAATACTGCATTCATTCACCGTCCAAGCTACCCCACTGCATACATTAAACTTTATTAATAGCATTCTTTGACGTTGGATCTTATTACTTCCCTGACAGTCTTTTACGCTGATGGAACTCGATCATGTATCCTCAAAATACATTCAAGGATTATTGGAACAGAAAAAAATATCTCCTATGTACCATTCGCCATTAGGTTGTTGGAAATTCGTTAATTAACCGAAACACACTTGATAGCCACGTATTTAGTTATTATAAAAGAGAATTAAAATGAGCCTCGTTTCTTCTCGTCACGAATCATTGTTATTCGAGAATGGGCTGATAGATTGATTAATGCGTAATCGGACATTGGCTCACTCACTTTTTTTGTAAACGACATGTATCTCTATGGCGTGGCTTATACCATGAAAACCCGATTATTTATGACTGCTGCATATTGTAATTTGTTTAGGAAGCAACCCAGGACTCATTCAGTTTTACCATCATTTCAGGCATTTTTTATTTACATTGACATTAATTTTTAAACTTTTAATCTTTTTGAACGAACATCCAATTTAGTGATTTGGTGCATGAAGCTATACTTATACACCATGTTACTGTTTCACGAGCGTATCCTCAGTTAATTTCTGTGGAAAGGAGGGATTATTCAAATTCGGTCCGAATATACATGTAAATAACCCCTAGTTTCTACAGAAATGGTTTGTTCTACAAAGGTAAGCGCACTAAATATGCTGTTCAAATTGGATTAAGTAAAAAGAACAAAAAATTAATT
>CAJDSM010023650.1:0-16004 GCA_903981925.1 Ostrea lurida
TTCGGCTCAGGTGAGCTAAAAAACAACAACATATCATTACTCTGAAGGACAATGTCACATGATAGGCCTTTACCAATATAACAGCATTACAAAACTGTTGCATGGTATTTGTACATTATAAATTTTGTTATTCTATATTTATTGTACAATGTATTCTTAAGTACAGTTCCATGTAAAAATCAGGCAGAGGGTGATAAGTCGACCCTCAGGGATTGAACTAATACTTATATATATGGTAGCACTGTTTATAGGAACTCATTCCGTGATATTATTTTTTTCATATGGTGCACCTTCACAGAGCTGTGTTACTAAAATTATTTATTTCAGAAGATTCTATTTCACTTGTTTAACGTTATGATATATGATATATTTTCAATACCCGCTTTTGCGTGTTTTGTAATTTCAAGGGGAATAAAAGTAGTGTTTTGGTATAGATTTGCACTAAGAGTGAACATCTCCAAGTTCTATATATATCTCCATATTTTTGGAACGATAGTGAAATAAATAAAAAATTACTGTGCATATTCCTAAACATTATTTGATGACTTAGTATGCAAAATATAGGGATCATTTCGTGCACCATGGACTTATTCGAAAATTCGATTTTGCCTGATGTTTTACGTGGAACCGTACGTTAAGAGTTTGGCAGCACCAATTTTTCCTTTTGTAGGACATAGTATTCCTAGAGAAACTTTGCACTTTATTCTGACTCCCAAGGTAGGCAAAACACGCTGGACAATGCTAAGGTTTTGCTGATTTTAAGACATGAATAGTTTGCATACCCGGTAATTGAAATACAGTTGAACTTCGATATCTCGAACACCATGGTTATGTCAAACTGATTTTGAGGTCCCAACCACATAATTTCTAAAATGCTTAGTATTTTTACCCTCGATACCTAGAATCCATGGCTATCTTGAACTTTTTTCATGGTCCCAACGAGTTCGAGATAACGAGGTTCAACTGTATAGTGTTGCATGCAGTGGGTATTTTTTCAAAGCATAATCATTGTGAAGAACACAAGGCAGTGTCTAAAAGCTTCTTAATAAAAGTTTGAAAAGCATTTTGTAATCGATATGTAAACATTCCCTCTCGTGTTGTTTAAATCTGCCCTTGGAAGAGGTGATTGGCTGTGTTGTGACCTACACTGTAGGTGGATTTCCTTCATTATGTACAGTCAAACCTCGTTATCTCGAACTCAATGGGACCAATAAAAAATTTCGAGATATCCGTGAATTCAAGATGTACTAAGAAAACAGGTGGTTGGGACCTCCAAATGAGTTCAACATAACCATGGTATTCGAGATATCAGTGTTCGAGATGTCACTGTATATGCACAAGACACATTATAATTTGCACAATTAGTTCGCAACAAAATGGGGTTTCATCATATGTGGGATCCCTTTGAAGGAGAATAACAACAGAAGCTGTTCAAATAGTATGCACACTTTATTCATTGCTCTTTGCTGTGAAGAAATAAAGATATAAAAAAAAGGTGAAGGTAATAGCTGTACAAAAACACAATGATAAGAGATAGCAAAAATCAACATCAAAACAAAAACAAACTTGCTGCAAAGAGATTTAAAAAAAAAAGAAGGATTCTAAAAACGAAGAAGATAAAATAAAACTATTGGACGAAATGAAGTGACTAAGTATAACTCTTGACTCATGTTTCGAGTCCATCACAATCCGCTCATTGCCTTTTAGTGTAAACATAAATATACGGACTAAGGGATTTCATTCAATTATCACAGAAACAATTAATTCATAATAGGGTAATAGATTTCAACTCTCAAATCAAGATCAAAATCATATAATTATTTTAAAAAAATCACAACAAATACAAAAACGGCTCCATATTTGGTAAAATAGAATTACAAGAGATTTTATTTCCCTAGTGTTACCACAGTAACCTGCTGTACTGGGAACATCCAAAACATCTAACTTAATGGTAATGTATCATTAACTAGACATCTACATGTAACATCACATAAATAAGTACAACTAGATAGTATGTTAGTTCTTTGCACTTTTCACGAGGAATTCTAACTCACTCCTTGGGGGTTTCTATCTCTAGCCGATACAAAAGCAGGGATCACTTTCTTTTAAATGTCTCAAACCGAATCACTTGTACATCACTGATTTGCGAAAATTTTTCTATCAATTTAACAAATTTTCAGACCTGATTAAATCAACCAAAACATCCCGGGCCAGCGCCTTCTCGAAACAGATCCATGCTTTCTCAGCTATTTGTGCTCAATGGACGGATTCATTAATAAAAATTGCCAATCCCAATAAAAAATTGGTCATCATATCACAGTATTGTATTAATTATCCATTAACAATGTTGAGAGCCTACAAATATAACATAATACTGATAAATATATATATTCCTAAAGACACACAACATAAAAATTAAACTCCTTAACAACAAAATTTCTCCATATTAAAAACCTTTTCCCATTCCAATTTTCACAATAACACCCAGATGCTATGATTATCAACGTGAATCATCATTACTATTGGTTAAACGTGACACAATATTAAATATAAAACCTAAATATAAATCTATCTATTGATTTGATTTGATGTCAGTCACATGACCGCTGCCGATATCTTTCAACAACATGATGTTAATGCTGGAATGTGTCTTTTTTTCATCAAATGGAATGAAAGATTCACACAAACTTCTAGTCATCAAATTCCTTTCTTTCCCACATGTAAAATCCATTCTTGCATAGATATTAAGCAAGACGTAGCAAAAATAAATATCTATTTTTTTCATTTACATAAATGATAACTGATAAAAAGGCAGTTATTTCTGAAGTTTCTTTCGGAGCGATAGTGGACTCATACTACGACGGACGTTGGGAGTGGACGTCAGGCCCCCGTATCCTCTGTATTCCCGCCTGGGACTTACTCTCCTGCGGGATGCGGTTGGTGTCGGATAACTGCGTTCGAAGTTCATGGAATCGTCTAGTTTCCTGGTTTCCGTTTCCAGCAGCAGTGGGTCCAGTGATTGGTCGCGGGTGACATTGCTCAGTGAGTTGTCTAGGATGCCGCGAATGTCCCGAATTTCGTCCCCAGTGCGGGCGCTTCGGGAGATGTACTGCTGTCGCTTTCTCATCTCAGTGGCAAGCTGATCCTTTAGTGTGGCAACCTGAAATGATTAATCACAAATGTATTCACAACACAATGACAAAGTTTCATACTCTTCTACAGGGCACTGTGGCTATGATACAGCTGGTATGCATGCTAAGATAAAGTAAACGAAAATGCATGTTCAGTCAAACCTCGTTATCTTGAACTCGATGGGATTGAAAAAAACTTCTAGATACCTGAGGATTCGAGATATTGAAGGTAAAATAATTAAAGAATTAGGGGTTGAGACTTACGAATCACTGCGACATAGCCATGGTGTTCGGGATATCAGTGTTCAAGATACTGAAGTTCGACTACGTGTTAATGCTGACTGAAAAATGAAGTACTTACTGTTTCTTCCAGTCCCTTGACCTTGGCTCGGTGAGCACGCTCACGGGTCTCGAGCATTCTCTCAGCCTGAATCTGAGCTGATCTCAATCTCTCTGTTTCCATCTCAGTCTCGGCTCTGTGTCTGGTGGTCAGATCAATCAACCTGAAAATAGTTGAACCATGAAATGGACTGATCTAATAGTAAATTAAATACTCTGTTCCAATCGTTAAATGATCTAAAGGCACTATATGAACGGGTTGTAGCATCTACTGAGATGAATATCATAATGTTGTAAACAAAACTGAATGCTTTAATGAACATGTACCTGGATTTATTATATCAATCACTATTTGAATATTTGCTAGTAATTTCCTTCTATATGAACATTTTATCTTAATCAAAACTTGTAATGTGAAAAAATGTTTAAAGACTAATAATTAAATTTGAACAAGAAGTAAATCAGAAAACATCAACAAATAATACCAATTTAACAAAATAAACAATACAAATTCAACCAGAATTGTGTCAACAAGCAATGCCCCTCTACAGGTCCTAGATGTCTTACAAGCATTCTAGTATGTACTGTATAACAGGGCCCCCCCCCCCCCTTTTGATATTTTCACCCTCGCACATTGAAAATTGATTAATCCTCTTTCTCCTATAGCATTTATGAATTAATAAATTATGTTTCTTTACCTGAATTCATTCATTAAGGATGAGGGCAAATAGAGAACAATAACAGGGGGTAAAGATTTCCTGGTATACAGTAATCCTAATGTAAAATGTCAAGGTCAACTGTAAAATGTCAAGGTCATCTGTAAAATGTCAAGGTCATCAAACTTAGGACATCTCTCATCAACATGCCAGTACAGAATATATAAAAGACACTAATTGTCCTGTCATGTCCATGGTGGGTCATAAAACTATCCCTGCATGCATTCAGTTATAAAACAAAAATCAAAACAAGTGATACCGTAGACATACTTAACTACGTCCCTGATACCCCATTTACCGGGTGAGGAAGATATGGGGGCTTTCACTCTAGATGTATCGTTTCTTGAACATAAACAAGCATACACATGAATACGCTCTCTTCCAGTAGAACCAACTAGGGGCCTAGTCTTGCAACCCCATAAACATGCATTTGAAAACCACTTCCTTCAACTTAAAAGCAACCCACTTCAAAGCTCCTTTAATTAATTTCTATGACAGAAAGTTTTCACTTGCATTTGTCCAACACTCTGACAATGATTCCTCCATACATTGTTTATAAATGTTCTGTTCAAACTAAATAAAAGAACAAGGTGAAAACTTAGCTAACTGAGTGTTCAATAAAACAGGTTTGGGATTTCTGTGACATTCCGCATTCCTAGAGGTGAACATTACACAACATTTTATACCCACACCTCCAGATATGTTCTGTCTGCATTGTACTGAGGCTATGGAAATAACATTAGACTGAATTGTACTGAAGCTATCGAGAATACATTAGACTGAATTGTACTGACGGTATGGAAATAACATTAAAGATTCAATTGTTCTGAAGCTATGGGAATAGCATTAAAGAATTGGGCATTTCATTCATATTTTGGTTCAGTATAGAAACTATTGGGTGTAAATACAAGATGTTCTATAACGTTGCTAAAGCATCAGTATCATGTGTTGTGTGCTTTGACACAGATTTCCCATATCCCTGGGCATTATAACTATGTGTTGTGCATTACATTATGATACACTTCCCCCATCCCTGGGCATAAACTATGTGCCATGTGATACATTTATTATTACATAGATTTCCCCCTATGTGTTCCACATTACAACCATGTGCTATGTGTTAAATCATTATCTCCAGACATTACAACCATGTGCTGTGCCTTACATTATGACCCTGATTTGACCTACCTCTGGGCGTGTTGCTGCTCTGCTTCAGCCAGCTGAGCTTGCAGTTGTTGGACCTGTTTCTGGAGGTCAGTGTTGTCGTCCTCCAGACGGTTCAGTGTGCGGTCAAGGTTTCCTTTCTCAACAACAGATTTGCTGGCCATCTCTTCAGTGCGCAGCTTTTCTCGCTCAACCTAAAACCAAGAAGTTTTCATATGACTGGATAATTTACTGCAACTCGGTTAAAAGCTTATGTCGGTTAAAAGCTTATGTCGGTTAAAAGCTCTCTGGAGCTTGTGTTGTATTTGTTGCTTTTGCATACCGACTTTAAATAAATCTTATTCTATTCTATTCTACTTTGATTGGCTGTAACCAGAGAGGTTCATTTAAAGAGACAACTTGATTGGCTGTAACCAGAGAGATTCATTTAAAAAGACAACTTGATTGGCTGTAACCAGAAGGGTTCATTTAAAGAGACAACTTGATTGGCTGTAACCAGAGAGATTCATTTAGATAAACAACTTAATTGGCTGCAACCAGAGATAAATCTCTATAATACATGTAGACCACATTTCATTTTCATTAAATTTACAATATAACTACTTGTCCGTTGAATTATGTTTTTTTATTGAAATGTTCACACTACAAACCTTATCTAATGTCTTCTTCAGTGCAGACTTGTCTTTCTCGAGTCTGGCTGATGAGCGCTCCATCTCGGATTTCTCGGTCTCGACATTGGACAGCAGCCGGGAGAGTTCCTGGACTCGTTCGTGCAGAAGCTGTTTCTCGTTGCTGATTTTCTGGATGTTCTGGTTCAAGTCTTGTTCCCTTTCTTGTCTCTGCACCAACAACTGGAAATAAATCAGAGTTATCTTTAATCACAATACCAGTCAACTTCAACGTTGTTAGACTTTAACTTCACAGAATTAACACCATCAATTTATAAGAAAAAAATTTTCTGATGACACTGAACAAACGAGACCAGACTAATAATCATTAGTGACAAAAAAAAATCGCAAAGGGTAAATTTTCATAATTTCACAAGATTCTGAACTCTTGAAAATTTACCCTTTGCGATAGTTATATGTTGCCTATGAATATAAAATGACTGAATTTGCATATAAAACTGGAATGGCTACTACACTGCTTTCAGCTACATGTATAACACTTTTAAACACACTTTTAAATAAATCTAGAGACTACTGACTGTGTGTGACTGGCGGAGTTGTCCCTCCAGTTCCGCTCGGCGAACATCACTGTCTGCCACCTCATTCTGTAGCCCCTGGACACGCTCCAGTAAACCATGGTTCTGCTTCTTAGCTTCATTCAAAGCTTGTCTACAATCCAGAAAAAGACAGTTACAAAAATACCTCTGGGTCAGTTCGACACAAAATGTTATAAAAAAAAAAAAAAAAAAATCAAAACAAAACAAAACAAAAAAAAACCCCTTTCTAAAAATAATGCTTTGATATTTAGGTATCTTTCTTTCAAAATATATAAGATGGTTGCCTATCAAAATGCTCATTAACTATATCATATACTCAACTGATATTTTTTATTATTACTTACAAGAACCATTTTTTACAAACAAGTATTGATTGATACCGATATCTCGTGTGGAGACACAGACGCCCCGACAGACAGTACCTGGTGGACACAGACACCCTGACAGACAGTACCTGGTGGACACAGACACCCTGACAAACAGTACCTGGTGGAATCGAGCCGCTCCTGCAGGACCCGACGGTCATGCTCGCTGCTGGACAGTCCTTTCTGGAGTTGGCTGATTCTCTCCTGGAGCTCGTTGATGACCGCCTGGTTGTCAGACAGGGTCAGGTTCAGGGTCTGGACACGGTCTTTCTGGTTGGACTCTTCCTCCTCGGTCTTCTGGAGGCTGGAGGTCAGTCGGTCAATGGTCAGTTGTAAGGACTGGGACTTGGACTCGAGGTTCTGGACTTGTTTGTTCAGACTCTCAATGCGATCCTGCAGCACCTAAAGTGTGAGGAAAAATCCTAGTAAGTATCTCATCTGAATAAATACGTATCTACTCCTGAACAAATATCTCTTCTGAACAAATAAGTATCAACATCTGAACAAGCAAATATCTCTTAAGAACAAATAAGCATTTCCTCTGCAAAAATAAATATCTCTTTTGAACAAATGAGTATCTCCAGAGTGTAGTAATTTCCTTATCTTTGCATGGTCTTCATCTTATATCTCTTACAATAAATTAAACATACATGGATATAAAGATATAGAATTCAAAATACATGCATCATCCCTCTACATGTATATCAAATCCTCCATGTTACAACACAAGGTTGATCATTACAGCTAGCAAGACCTCCAAATACATTCACCATCCTCGTTTCATTTCGTTATTTTGTGTCACAACACAAACACATGATAAACAAGATGTATCACAGCACTTTAGAATTCCAGGTACATTTGCATCATTTTTGTACATCATCATTTTCTCATCTGATGACTCAAATTGAGCAAAAATTTCCCTTCATCCATCACAGTAAAAAATTAAACCCCTCAAAACTTGACCTTGAAATGTCTTATCTCTACACTGCTGGAGTTGTTTTCTGAATCATCTTCAACAAAAACCATCCTGAACTTGTCGTGTTCTAAATGTCTGAGCATGATATCCGGCACCGGCCCCCTAGACAAGTCATTCTGACACTGTAATATCTCCCTATCCTCAGCTCTGTACGAGAACCCAGTCCCTGGAAACGGTTCAACCCTTATGTTTGCCTTTCTCACTCTTTTACCAGTTGGAGGTTTCTCAGGTGTATACATTGTTTTTAAGAACCAGTTAAGAACTACAAAAGCACCATTCCAGAAATCAAGTAGCACCAAACAGATACACGAGCAGAATGCCTCTCCACACTGGTCTGGGCTTCAATAATATATAGCTCTCTATCTTAGAAGTGCTACTTTTCCCCTTGTCTCATTAATTATTCACTAGAACTATATTAAAGAGCATTCCAATAAGGAGAAATCTGACACAAGTCCGAGTGTTTGGGGGAACAGATGGACACAAGGTAACAACGAGAATGATGAAAGTCTTCAAATCTATCTATATAGCAAGTTCAGTGGTCACTTACAGAAATAATATGAGATCCATGAATATATATAATTATACATGGTGAGACATCAGGATGAAATATCCTAATGAGTGAATATCACAGGTATAGCTCACCTAAATATGTATTTTTTCATGGACCTCATATTACTACTTAACAAATTTATCCCCATCCATGTTTACAGACTAACGCCTTTAACAGTTTTCATTACTGTTGGAAAGTATACTGTTGAGCGTTTCTCAGACATGTAATTATGATGCTATGGGTAGTGCCCGTAATATGTGTAATGGATGTTCATCCTTTTTCAATGGACAGACTACCTTCCATCACGACACAGAATTTGGATCCACCCCTTACCTGGTTTTCAGTCTCCTTGTCGTTCATCACCAGTTTGAACCTCTGAAGGTCACCCTCAAGGGACCGTCTCCCAAGCTCTAACTTGGTGCAGCGGTTCTCAGCATCCTCCAGGGTGAATCTCAAAGCCTTTTTGTCTTCCTCCAAGCGAGCCTCATTAGCCCTCAACTTGGCAATCTTCTCCTGTAAATATTATAAGTATTGCTATAGATTAACCAATGTTCAAAGACAACTTAAAAAAATCCTTGATAATAATATGAATTATTGTCACAAAAAATTAAATTTGAATTGAAGGCTTTTATCAAAAAAATTGTACAGTTCAGGTCAATCTGTATCTCATACTAATATTTTGGTCTGTTTTTATCATGTTTATTACTCCATTGGTACAATGTGATCTGACAAACACATTATGCAAATCATTGCTCTAAAATCAAATAGACAATAAATGTTTATTCTGTCACACACCCCCTCCCTCCCCCATGACATAGTATTGATTCATAAGGGTATTCAAAGACTACAATGAAAAACGTGAGTGTACACAAGGGAAACAATGCCTATGTATAATTAATGACTGCAGTGTAAATTACATCAATACTATTTCTCTCTCGCTAACAATGTCTGTGATCATTCAAATGAATCAGCTTTCCAATATCACTAGTTCAATAGTATTGATGTGAAAACTGTTACACAATAAAGTTTTGGTGGCTGTGCAAATTTTTTTGGGTCAAAGTTCATAAAAAATGTTAATTAAAAAACCAAATATCATTTTAATAGGGACTATATATATACATAAACATTGTCAAAAAAAAAAAAAAGTATCATTCAAGATATTGTATTGGTTTATACTTTGCAATTCATTGGAACTCATCAATATATTTTAAAATGTTTCATGTAAAATTTTAGATGAACCAGTAATTTTGAATAGTGCGGTGCAGTTAAAGATACCATAATTGTATAAGATAGAGCAGAATTGGTTTGATGTTGTGGGGATGTTCGCTATGTGTTGTGATTGGAATGGTTATGAGCTGTGGGGATGTTGCTGTGTAGGTTGTTGGAATTGGTTTGATGTTGTGGGGATGTTCGCTGTGTAAGTTTGTTGGAATTGGTTTGATGTTGTGGGGTGTTGCTTGCTAGATTTGTTTGGACTTGGTTTGATGTTGTGGGGATGTTTGCTGTGTTGTGATTGGACTTAGAGTTATAGATGCTGATAGAGAGATGTTCGATTGATTTGCTGATTGGTATGGTTTGATGTGTGGGATGTTGCTGTGTTGTGATTGGAATTGTTTGATGTGGGGGATGTTGACTGTGGTAGCCTGTTGGAATTGGTTTGATGTTGTGGGGATGTGCTGTGTAGTTTTGTTGGATATTGGTTTTGATGTTGTGGGATGTTCAGTTTGTTAGTGTGTTGTGAATTGGTGAGAGATGTACTGTAATGCTGGGTGTATTTCGTAAATGTTGGATGTCCTATGATTTGTTTGATGTCCAAGATCGTTGGCTATCAGATTTTTTTGATGTTTGTTTGAATGTTATTAGTGATGAAGATGAGAGATGTCGGCTGAATATGTGATGTATGAGAATGTCTGATATGATGTTGAATGTGAATTGAATGTCATATGATGATGTATTGGATGAGGATGTCATTTGAAATGTCAGATGTGAATAGATAAAAATGTCGACTGTGGAATGTCATTGAGATGTCAGGTGTGTTGTGATGTCATTGAGATGTGGCTGGTGTGTATTGTGTGATGTGGATTGAGTGTGATGTGATGTACTGAGAATGGTTTTGGGGTTGTGTGCTGTATTGAGATGTGCGCTGTGTTGTGTGTACGAGACGGTGAGTTGGATGTGCATTGAGATGTGTGTGATCATGATGTGATCGTTGAGATGTGGCTGTGATGATGTATTGAGATTGGCTTATTGATCTCGATGAGCTTGAATAGGAGTGTGAAAAAATCTGCCAATGTCTAATTAGAGTGTCGACTGCATATTTCCAGATTGCATTGATAATAATTCGCATGTGACTCCGCTGTGTTCATTGGTTAGCGGACGACTTCTCACGCAACTCGTGTCGTTAAGATGGGCAATGGCTCGGTTCATAATTCTCGGTGTCTTCCTGCAGACAGAGCGTCTGAGCGCATAGGAGATCTTAAAATGTATCCTCTCAGTTGTTGATAAGAGAACAAACAGTATTTATGATGTATTTCCTTTGTATTTAAAGAGAACAACTTTATAAGGTTATGACTGTGTAAATTTCCTTTGTGTTGTTACAGGTAATAAACTATTTATAGATTAGTTACTGCTAGTATATACACTAATTGCTGTCCAAGCAAAGATAATTCACTTTTAACATTTATTGATAACGAGAATAATTGCATATTTGATAAGATAATCTGATTCTATTTCATTAACCAGTCATATGTACATGAATGGATACGATATCTGTCATTTTAACATTGTATCTTGATAAAAACTAGAAGTTAGCACTTATTCAGCTTGTGGACAGTCTATTTAAAGTCCTTAAGACAAAGAGGTTTGGTACTGGTGTGGCGCTTATTGAATTTCACCCCTAGAGGCCTCGTTTGACAACGTTCGTGTCTATAATGATAATATATTAGCTACATCTGATTTCAGACAAGAATGCATATTTGAGATTAGCTTATGACTTGTATCATTAAGGAACATTCGATTGTCATTGGGGCTTTAAAGATTCACTTATATTGATTGTATGGGAATTTAACAAATATTTTTTAAAACTACTGGTCTTAAATCATCAAACACGATTGGACAAGCTTTACAACTGTTTGTGAAAAGAATTGAGTGTGAGGATGTTTTTATGGTATTTTCTGGTGAAATTGATTTGGGGTCATAAAAAAAAATATATAAAATTTCAATTCCAATTCCTTAAAATGACTTTAATATCTGCAGTATACAAATTTGATAGGCTATTCAGCAATTTTTACACAGATCGGTCAATATTTCATGAAGAGGATTACGTATAGCTATTTCATTTAAATACACTAGTTATTTCTGTGACTGTTAATCTCTTTATATTATATTCACAATACATTATTTTATTTATATTTGATTCACAGTTTGCAAATTTTTGCAAGCGTGTATACTAGTAATTTAGAATTCTTAGAATAAACTAATATGATTAGCACGAGAAAACTATTAGCTTAAGTATCATGCAATCAATTTTATTTCTACATTCGTCTTGCAACAAATACGTATAGCGATACAGCGATTATACATACCAAAAATTCGTAATATTGGCATGACGGAAGAGGCTTGCTGAGTGGCACTTTTGCTGGGACATTTTCAACCTTCTCGGAGAACATGAGTTCATCATATAACTCTGTATGATGATAAAAGGCAAGAATACGCAGTGCCAGTAATCTACAGAAATCTCTGAGTCAGATTTTATTTCTCTACTTCTTTGACTTCCACAGATATTTGCATATACACTCCATTTTTTTTTTAATCCTCCCCCAAAAGGGGGGTGTTCTTATCAATTCGCCATATGCTCTCTTGTAATCTATGCAGTGAAAACAAACTGCATTTCCCTTAACTTTTTTGGTTTTAGACAGAGGGAAATAAGTATGATTGATTTTCAATAAGATGACAGTGTTCAGCACGCTCGGCGGGCGGGTATTGAGCGGGAAGTTCTTTACTAGTAATTACATGTAATGCATGTGTAATAGTTTATCGTGGATCGACATACAATGAAATAATTTCACTTTACATGGGCTATAATACGATATTGGACGTGTTATATTAGTGTCTGTTTTTACTAATCACTTTTGTTGTGCTGATCAATAATCAAGGAATACTATTTTTGTTTAAGTATTTGAAAACAATTGCTGAGTTAACATTTCAATGCCAAAATTTTAGCATTGGATATCAATTTCAAATGTCATTATGGGCAAATTTAACAATAATGATTTATTTAGAATCCTGTCATATTGTTATCAATAAATTTCAATTATATTAATGATCGTATTTCATCTCTAACATCAATGATACACTACAGTCTCAAATTGAAGATAGAAAAATTAAATGGGAAGATATAGGGAGTCAAATTGAATCATTGATAGGAACTCTGATGCAAAGGAGGATTCTAGTAATGTTTCTTTGACGAGTTTAATAGTTACTATCTATAATTTAAACACCATACTTATTATAGTTACCATGTCATAAACAGATACTTATGTATGGCAGACCATAGAGGTATGTTTCAATAAGGATTTAGAATGTTTATGAATATACATGGATTTAAGCAATGCTTTTATATAGTGAGTCCTGTTCTCCATGATTTGCTTATGTTAACACGCTACTAAATGGAACATTTAAATGTAAAATCAATATTGGCAATCTCTTAATTGTGTTCTCAACGAACTGAAAATACGTGGTATTTTAATCGTATAAAACCCGAATATCGGGAAATGAAACCTCCTGTTGGGGTATTTTTACACGATTCATTGACACAAATGATAACAATCTAGCGGGATCAATATCATTTATCGACGCAATATCTCTTTTGTGTGAAGGGACCTTTTGGATGAATTGGTCTTAACACTATAGAGTAACATAGTGATTCTTATAGAGGTTATTGTCAAGAGGCCTGACAAAAACGTTAATGCTCTCGGAACAATTAATAGTGTTTTTACAACTTTCCTTCGGGATAATATACTAATCTGAACACAATGTTAAAAATATGTTGTCCAACTTTATACAGGTATTTATTGAAAATAAATTTAAATATCTTTAAATGTATTTTCCGACAGAATAATTGATCTCGTATGACGTTGACTACATTAATTTTAAAGTGTTACACTGCTGGGCATTTTACTCACTGGGTCATAGAATTCAATATTAACCATCAAAGTAAAGTCCCTGTGTACAAGATTAGTTTGTCCCCGTGAATTCGAGATCAATAGCAATAATTCTTACTTATTCATTATAAAATCTATATTAGTTTTGATAACTGATTTTGATTTCTTCAGATATACTAAGAGAGAAATTAGTCCCATATTTGGGAAAATCATCACCATTAATTTGGACAGAACTATGTTAAGACCTATTGTTTAAAATTGATCCATCTACCATTTTGGGTCATCTCTGGCCAATGGACAGGAATTCTTGGTCAAACTGACCACAAATATCATAAATGGAACATTTTTACTACCGTAAGGTTATAAGAATATTATTTGAACATAGACGTGGTGATTTTAATTTACATGTATGAACTAGTGTAACATTAACTGTTCTGCATGAAATCTTTCGCATGCAAATATAACTGGCAAGTATGTATTCCTATAAATATCGGGGGGGGATTTTTATATGGCATCATTGATTTTTGTGAGAAGCATACTTGCAAAAAGATTATTCGCTTTTATTTTATATTTGCATAAATACATGTGAAAACCTTGATTAAGAGGGCATTGGGGGTGGGATTGGTCTTGCGATTTGAAATCCTCTACGATTTTGCGAACATTACACTTAATGAAGAATAATTTAAATCATATGTTTTTCATATACAGAATAAGAATTCATGACTAAAATATCTGTAGGTTTCCATTAGGGTTCCTATTATTTTTCAAGGAATGAACAAAAACTAAGAATGTCTAACGCAATACAATTTAGTTTCGATTAAGTGATTTTGATGCCTTTAAATTAATTCGTATTTCAATACTTAAATTTCTAATCATTGACTATTTTGTTTTTTGTTAACTGAGTTGTTTGCCACTGTTGGGGGTTTATGAAAAAAAAATGCAATTCTGAAATTTTTTTTTAACGTAGCATTGTTTGCCTATATTTTTTTTATCATGAGTAGAATTTAAACTATTCTTACATTGTATTTCTAAAGTTTTGCTATTTACTTAATTGAGAACATTAATCAATAGTTTTTTTTACAAACGAGTTAAAGTTTCCTGATTCGTCTGGTGGGGAGGCTAAAAATTGAACCTGAATATTTCATATTATTATTATTTGAAAGAGGAATTTCAAATTCACAATGAGATATTCCTATGCCATCGACAACTGGAAAGTGGAAATTCTGTTATTGGTGCGGTTTTAACGGTTTGCTGTGGGTTGGTGAGGGTTAGACAGGCTCGATATGACCAACTATTGAAGAAGTCTTTTGGGTTGTTTCCTACTTTGTTTCCAGGGATTTTGCAGGATCTTGTGTTCATCTTCGTCACTGTCTTGGGTTATTCCTTCAGTTTTGGATGGTCTTGGCCCGACATTGGGAGGCGATCATCCCTAAAAAACATTTTTGTACTCGTTCTTTGTGAAAAAGAATTGGGTGTTTTTTTAAAGATGGAAGTAGAATGCTGGCAGATACTGCTTGAAAATTTTTTCAGATGGAAGTAAGAAGCTGGGCCAGGTAAAATTCCTGCCATGATTTTCCAAGATTGAGTAGATGGCTTGGGACAGGTATTGTATGATTTTTTTTTCAGATGGACGAAATGGCTGGCAGCGTTTTTTAATTCTGCTATGACTTTTTTTTTTCAGATGAAGTTAGAATTTTGGAAAGGTAAATTCTGCCTGAATTTTTGATAAATTTCTGATGAATTTGTAATTCCTGGCCTATGACTTTTTGGAAGTAAATTCTGCTATGAATTTGGTAAAAATTCTGCTAATGACATTTGAAATAATTTTTGCCTATGTTTTTGATAAATTGTATGGGATATTTTGGCATAATTTGCTTATGAAATTTTTGAATTAAAATTCCTGCCTATGACAATTTGATAAATTTGCCTATGAAAATTTTTGATTAATTCTGCTAGAATTTTTAACTTCACTTTTTTTGCCGGCAACTTTTGGGTACGATTCGGAGCCAATTTGAGCTCCAGGGTTCTTCAAGGGCATGGGACCTTTTTTCCATCCTTTAAAACCTGTGGGGGACCCGAGAGGAGGACGAGGGTTGCTGTTCTTGGGGGCCGTCCTGGGGGTAGGGGCCTAAGCGCTATACAGTGTGGTTGGATATTGTCTAGATTAAGAATCAATTTTATCAGTTTTTATATTACTGTTTAGATATAATCTTAAAAATCTATCTGGTATGTTATTATTTTTATAAAATGATGGGAATTTTTGTTAAGTTTAAAGTGAATTTAAGAATTGGTTCACTTAGCTGGTATTGGGGTTTTCGATTTAGAGATTATTTTTAGATGGAGAGTTGGGGGCCCCTGGGGATGTGCTTTGATGGC
>CAJDSM010023650.1:17936-51088 GCA_903981925.1 Ostrea lurida
ATCATTGAGATGTCGGCTGTGATAGTCATTGAGATGTCGGCTGTGATCTGATGTCATTGAGATGTCGCCTTTGATCTGATGACATTGATAATTTAGCAGTGCCTGACCTCCTGCTGCCTCTTTTCGGTGTCAGCAGCCGCCAGACTTCTCTCCAGACTGTTGATCTTGTCGGCCATCACCTTGCGCTCGCGTTCATTTCTGCGGATCGTCTCTTCCTGCAACATGAGTGCAGTCTGAGCGCTGGCCAGGCGACTGTCAATTCCTCTCTTGTCTGATAAAGAGAAACCAAACACGTAATTTATAATGTCAATTCCTCTCGTCTGTTAAAGAGAAACCAAACACGTATTTATGATGTCAATTTCTCTCTTGTCTGTTAAAGAGAAACCAAACACGTATTTATGACAGGTTAAAGACTTGTCTGTATATCAACCCTAATTGTGTTGTTGCTGCAGGTAAATTCATTTATTAACAGATCTTTATGGTCAGGAAATAACCTAAATTCTCAAGACAAAGAATATTCACCCTCTGATTCTATTTCATTAACCAGTACATAATACACTGCAAAATGTTGATAAGATAATCTGTCCATTTTAACAAATTAGCTATCTTGAATAAATAAACTCATGAGAACCGTTATGCACCTCTTATCTCAGCTTGTGGACAAAGTCTATTTAAAGTCACCTTAAGACAAAGAGGTTTGGTACCTGGTGTGGCAGCTTATTGAATTTCACCCCCTAGAGCCCTCGTATTGACCCAACGTTCGTGTCTATAATGATACATATATTAGCTACAAGTCTGATTCTCGACAAGAAATGCATATTCTGAGATTACGATCTCATGAACTTGTATCATTGACAGGCAACATTCGATTGTCACTTGGGGCTTTAAACCAGATTCATCTTATATTGATTGTCAATGGGAATTTAACAAATCATTTTTAAAACTACTGGGTCTTTAAATCCATCAAAACACGACTTGGACAAAGCTTTACAACTGTTTGTGAAAACAGAATTAGAATTGTGAGGACTGTTTTAATTATGGTATTTTCGTGTGAAAATTGATTTCGGGTCATAAAAAAAAATATAATAAAAATTTCAATTCCAATTCCAATTAAAATGACTTAATATCTGGCAGTATAACAAAACTTTGAATTAGCTCATTCAGCAATATTTCAATACACAATCGGTCAATATTTCCAATGAAAGAGGATTACGTATAGCTATTTCCTATTTAAATACACTAGTTATTTCTGTGACCTGTTAATCTCTTTATATCATTATTAACACAATACATTATTTTATCTTTTATATTTGATTCCACGATTTGCAAATTTTTGCAAAGCCTGTATACTAGTAATTTAGAATTCTTAGAAAAACTATATGATTTAGCACGAGAAAGACCTATTAGCTTACAGATATCATGCAATCAATTTTATTTCTACATTCCGTCTGCCAAAACAAATACCGTATAGCAGATAAGCCCCGATTTACATACCAAAAATGTCGTAATATTGCACAGACGGAAGAGGCTTGCTGAGTGGCACTTTTGCTGGGACATTTTCAACCTTCTCCGGAGGAACATAGTTCATCATATAAACTCTGTATGCCATGATAAAGGCAAGAATACGCTGCCAGTCACAAAAATATCACAGAAATCCCTGAGTCAGATTTTCATTTCTCTAATTCTCTTGACTCTCACAAGATAATTTTGCATGATAACACTCCATTTTTTTTTTAATCCTCCCCCCAAAAAGGGCGGGTGTTCTTTATCATTCAGCCATTCCTCCTCTGTAATCTATGCAGTGAAAAACCAAAACTGCAATTTCCCTTTAAACTTTTTATGGTCTTTAGACAGAGGGAAAATAAGTATGATTGATTTTCAGATCATATGACATGTTCCAGCACGCCTCGGCCGGGCGGGTATTGAGCGGGAAGTTTCTTTACCTAGTAATATACATGTAATGCATCGTGTCAATAGTTTATCGTGGGATCAGCACCATACAATGAAATCTATTCACCTCTTACAATGGGCAGTATAATAAACGACATATTGGACGTGTTTATCTAGTGTCTGTTTTTACTAACTCTACTTCTGTCTGATGCCTGATCAAATAACACAGGAATACTATTTTTGTTTAAGTATTTGAAAACAATTTGCTGAGTTAACATTTCAATGCCACAAATTTTAGCATTGGATATACAATTTCAAATGTTACATCATGGAGCAAATTTTAACAATAAATGATTTATTTAGAACTCTGTCATATTGTTATCAATAAATTACTCAATTATATTAATGATCGTATTTCATCTCTACACATCAATGATCACACTACATGTCTCAAATTGAATGATAAGAAAATTAAATGGGAGAAATAAGGGGATCAAATTGAACATTGATAGGAACTCTGATGCAAGAGCAGGATTCTAGATAAATGTTTCTGACGAGTTTAATAGTTACCTATCTATAATTTAAACACCATACTTATTATAGTTACCTGTCAATAAACACCATACTTATGTATTGGACAGACCATAGAGAGTAATGTTTCTAATAAGATTTAGAATGTTTATGAATATACATGGTTAACAGATGCTTTCTATCAGTGGTCCTGATTCCTCCATGATTGCTTCATGATTAACACGCTCAAAATGGAAATTTAATGTAAAATCAGATATTGGCAATCTCTTATTGCTGTTCTCAACGAACCCTGAACAATCGGTGTAGTTTTAACTCGTAATAAAACCCCCCGAATAATCAGGGAAATGAAAACCTCCCAGTACTAGGGTTCACTTTTACCACGATTCAATTGACACCAGAATGATATACAATCTAGCGGATTCAATTTTATCCGACCAAATCAATCTCTTTGTGTGAATGGGACTTTTGATGATTGTTGAACACTATAAGCAGTCAATCAGTGATCTCTAACGAGTTTGATCAAGAGCTGACCAAACACGTTAATGCCTCCAGGAACAATCTAATAGTGTTTTTACCAACCCTTCTGGGATCAAATTACTCATTGAACACAATGTTAAAATTGTGTCAACTTTATACAGGTACTTATTGAAAATAATAAAATCTTTATATCGTAAATCATTTTCCCGACCAGAATATTGACTACCGGTATGCAGTTGACTACAAATTAATTACAAGTGTTCACTGCCTGGCATTTTAACTCACTGGTCCATAGAATCAATATTAAACCATCCAAAGTAACAAGTCCTGTACCAGATTAGTCTGTCCCTCCGGTGATTCGAGATAAAATGCAATAAATTACTTAACTTCCATTATCAAACTCTATTAAGTTTTGATAACTGATTTTGATTTATTCAGATATACTAAGCAGAGAACAATTACAGTCATATTTGGGAAAATCATCCCCCATTAATTTGGACAGACTATGTAAAACAGACTATGTTTAAAATTGATCCATCCTCCCATTTATTGGTCAATCTCTGGCCAATGGACAGGCATTATGGTCAAACACTGACCACAAATATCAATAACACAATGACCATTTTATCACGTAAGGTATCCAAAATGACATCTAATTTGAACATAAGTGTGCATTTACATTTACATGTATCAACTAGTGTTAACCCATTACCTGCTGCATGAAATTTATCGCATGCAAATATAAACCCTGCAAAGTATTGTCAATTCCTATAAATATACAGGGGGATTTTATTATGGCATACATATACTTTTGTGAGAAGCATCACTTGCAAAATAAGATTATTCGCTTTTATTTCTATATTGCTAAAATACATGTGAAAACCCTTGATTAACAGAGGGCTGGTGAATTGGTCCTTGCGATTTGACATCTACGATACATTTCGCGACATTAACTTAAAATAAGGAATATAATTTAAATCACTATGTTCTATTACCAGAACAATAAGACATTCATGACTATACATACTACTGTCAGGTCATTAGGGTTCTATTACTTTCAAGGAATGAACAAAAACAAACTAGAGAATGTAAACTACAGCAAATCAACAAATACAGCTCCTCGCTCCAACATAGTGCATTATGATGCTTTAATATATAGTATTTCCAATACATCATTCTATCATATGCACATATTGTTTTACTGAAGTTGTGCACTTTGGGTTATGAAATGCAATTTGATTTTTTTTCTACGTAGCATTGAAATTTTGCTATATTTTATCATGAAGTAGATATAAAAACTAATTCTAAACAACTTGTATTCCATAACACAAGTCATTGCTAATTTGTACTTTAATTGAAGACATAAATCCAAATAGAAATTCTTTACTTTTAACACACGAGTAACAAGCTCCCCCTGACTTCGTCTCGGTGAGCTAAAAATCTGACCCCATGAAAATAATTCATATTATTCATTTTTGAAGAGAAGTTCAAAATGCACAATGAGATTAAATCTATTGCATCCACAAACTGAAGATGGAATTCTGTATTGGTGGCGGTTAAACAGGTATTGACTGTGTGGTGGTGGTTAGACAGGCTCGATAACTGACCCCCACAAACACATATTGACAAGAGTTGTGTCCCCTACCTTCCTCCACGTCTCCCAGGGATTTCTGCAGGATCTGATGTCTCCTCTCCGTCCTGTCCTTCTCCTCCTCTAGTTCCTTCAGTTGGATGGCCATACTGCGAACATTGGCAAGGGCATCATCCTAAACCACAAACCAGTATTAGTCTAGTATCTTGTGCACAAAAGATTGGATGTTCATTTTTCAAGATGAAGTAGAATGCTGGACAGAATAAAATTCCCTGCCTATGAATTTTCACGATGAAGTAGAATGCTGGGCAGGTAAAATTCCCTGCCTATGACATTTTTCACGATGAAGTAGAATGCTGGACAGGTAAAATTCCCTGCCTATGACATTTTTCAAGATGAAGTAGAATGCTGGGCAGGTAAAATTCCCTGCCTATGACATTTTTCACGATGAAGTAGAATGCTGGACAGGTATAAATTCCCTGCCTATGACATTTTGATAAAATTCCCTGCCTATTGACATTTTGATAAAATTCCCTGCCTATCATTTGATAAAATTCCCTGCCTATGACATTTTGATAAAATTCCTGCCTTGACATTTGATAAAATTCCCTGCCTATGACATTTTGATAAAATTCCCTGCCTATGATATTTTGATAAAATTCCCTGCCTATGACATTTTGATAAAATTCCCTGCCTATGACATTTGATAAAATTCCTGCCTATGACATTTGATAAAAATTCCCTGCCCTATGACATTTTTAACTTCACCCTTTCTCTCTCTGCCCCGGCAAGCTGTTGTACGAAATCTCTGAGAGCCATTCTGACGGCCTCAGGGTCTACATCCAGGGCATTGACTTCTCCCATCCTCTCAAACCTGACTGGGGACACCCCACGAGAGGAAGTACGCACGGGGCTGCCTGTCCTCTCGGGGGAACCAGTCCTGGGGATAGGGCTACCGCGGCCATCAGTAGTGGTGGCATAAGTGTTCTCGAATCCTACAACAGAAATCAATTATATCAGTTATATAATGTTCATCTAAAAATCTTCAAAAATACATATAAACTGGTAATGTACTTATTTCATACAATGATGATTTGTAAGCTTTAGTGAAAGTTATCAGAAATTGTCCACATTAAGCCTGTATTGTCCACAGATTTAGAGATACCTTTAGATGGAGAGTTGGGCCTGGATCGTCTTGGGCTATGACTGCGGGACCTGACTGGACTTCTAGCCCGGGGCATTTCCTGTCGGAATCCAATGGTTCTCTTCAGACTGGACACAATGCTACTGAGTTTAAACTCAACATCCTGTTTAGCGCCCTCTATTCTAGCCAGCTGAGCCTCAAGGGCATTAACTCTTCCCTCTGACCCACTGAGCCTCAGTTTCAGTTCGGCAGACTCAGCATTGGTGTTCTCCAGATTGATTTCCAGGTTACGGCGCTGATCTTCCAGTTTCCTCTCGCAGCGACGGCTGTCCTCCAGCGCCATCTGATAGTCCTTCTCCTTCAGCCTGGACTCGTCAATCAGCTCGCCCATCTTACGCTGGAGGTTGGCGAGTTCCTTTCGTACAGCTTCACGACTAGCTTCAGTCTCTACAACCTATTCAATTCAATTAAAATCTATTAAGATGTGGTAAAATCATACGTATAAAATACTATTTAATCATTCATTTTCTTGGGGTGAAATTTTTATGGTTTGAGAAAAAATTGTTTGTCTGTGAGGTCTTGATTTTGTGATTTTCAAATCTTAAATTTCTCCATTCAGAAAAAATTAGAATACATGTGCATGGAAATATTCCTACCACATGGTACCCCCCCCATGAAATTTGTGACTTGCCAAGTATTTAATTTGAAGTATAGATATTAAACATGCTGAAATGTCATGAACAATGAACACAACAAAAAATAAAAACTTGTAGAAAACAGTAATTAAATCATCCGACTGAAACAGAACGAGAAGAGAAAACATCACTGACATTTTCTTTTACCTGAAGATTAACCTAACAAAGAAGAACAGCATTTGGCATAAGTATACATGTGATCTGTAAATATATGAGTTGATCATTGCCGATCACATCTGACATTTCTTTCCAGTATGACTACAACCTCACCTTCTGTTTCAGATCAAAAGCATGTCTTCTGCCCTCCTCCTCTTTCTCTTCATCGCGACTGACCCGTGCCTGTAGATCCACCACCTCTTTACCAAGCTTGGATCTCTCACTGTCCAGCATCTTGACCTGACGTCTGAGATCCTGTAGTTCACGTCTGGCTTCCAGACGAGCTTTCTCCACTTCACGCAGACTGGCTCTCAAATCAGCAGCCTCCTTCTGAACATTAGCCTTCTGCTCCTCCAAGACTGTATCCAAAATTCAAAAATCCATTGAACAAGTTCTCCACAAATATTTTCTCTCCTTTATATCACATATTGGAGATTCTTTAAAATATATGCGAGGAATTCATTATGGCGTAATTTCACAAGAGGTGTCACTCACAAAATAGAATAACTCGCTTTTTTAATTTCTCGTTGCTAAAATACATGTACGAACTTTTGATTAGCAGGCAACATGTGAATTCATGTTCACGTGATCAGACGTGTATGATTCATTTTACCATATAAGTACTCACACAAAATAAGGAATCTAGAATAACAGCTGGGTATTGGAATTTAATGTAATGCCACACTTACTGCTACATTTCTGTCTGTGATCACACAGGTCCCTGCTCAGCTCGGTCTTGTCGACCTCGTTCTTTTTTATGGTGCCCCTCAGCTCCTCGTTTGTCTTGGAGAACAGCTCCTTCTCTCGGGCTTCATCATTCAGATTTCTCTTCAGTTCAATCATGTCCTTCCTCATCAGCTCCATCATCTCCTCACCTAGGCATCAAAAACACAATAATAATGAAAACAGACAAAAACATGGCCGATAGGGGTCATCGATTCCAAGTCTGTTCAACCATAATAATCACTAACACATGCGCCCAGCATTGAAAAGGTGATAGATCATCCAGATTGCTTTTCCACATCCCCTCCTCCCTGTTTATCAAATGCATTATACTTTAAACCAAGATAACTGAAACTTCTTGAGAAAAACACTTTATATACTAACCTTCCCTGACTTTCCTGTTGGAATCGATCAGATCTCGGCGGACATTATCTCGAGCCTCCTCCACGAGTTTAAGCTGAGTCTTGAGATCAGCAACCTCTCTCAGGGCAGACTCCCTCTGTTTTTCTAGCTCTCTAATTTGATTGGTCAGATCCTTCATCTCCTTCTCATGGCTCATACTGTGATTATCAAAAGGAAATTACATGTGTATGAGCTGATCTGATCTATAGCATAGTGATTACTGTAAACACTAAATACAATGTTGAAGAACTTGTTTCCTCTCTTGTCTGACTTATAATAATAGCATTACAACTGATTACAAAATCGACTACGCCTACCAGGTGTCCTCAAACTGTCCTCTCAGGTTTCTGAGTTCCTGATTGAGTCCGTTCATGTTGTTCCTGTCCTGCTCCTGCCGAGCGTGGTACTCGCGTCTCAGGCGCTCGTACTCGACGTTCGAATTAGCCAGCTCCATGGTCAGATTGTTGTTCTTCTCGGCCAGGGTGCTCTTTTCTTGTTCCAGGAGAGACATGGTCTAGAAACAAAAGAGACATAAACCTGTTGTGGACTCATTTCAGTGGTGTTGTATACGATAAAAGCTGACTGAAAGTGAAAGTGTTTCTTATAAAATTAGACCATGCAATGTCACCTTTATAATTTTATAACTGCAATATAACACTCATAATATGGAACAGTTTATCCACTTGAAATACAGTTGAAAGTGTGTGACACTCAACTTTATGTAAACAAAATTGATATGTTGTATATCATTGTTGCAAGGTTAAGCAAATACATTTTAAAAAGTTTTCAAATCATCTATTATAAAAATCTAATTCTTGGATAAATCTTTATAAATTATTGCATAAGCCTCACTTATCAAAAACCTTTTTTCTTCAACCATGATTGTGAATTCATCAAATCTAATGGGATTGAATCTAAATGACTAAAATTTCTGCTTGTACACACTAGTAGGTATGAAGTCCCTGGCCTACATTACCTGCTGTTTGTCATTCTCGGCCATTAACAGCTGGTTGTCTCTCTCTCTTTGGAGATTGGCGAGCTCCGTCTGGATGTCCTCTCTCTCGCGATCGAATCGGTTCAACATCTCCTCCTTCTCCATGGCGTTCTGGTGGACCATTTCATCTCTCTCCGTCTCAAATTCATGGCGCTGCTGCTCCTGTTTCACAAAGATAAGTCATTGCATCTCTGTAAGACTCTGTTACAAATTTGGGACTTATAGCATGTAATTTCATTCAATCATGTAAAACACTGTTAAAAGGAAAAACATATTTTGCTGCTCATTACAGAAAATACTTTGAGAGATCTTTTGTAGGATATTTCTGTATGAATGCTGGATATTTTTGTATGAATATGTATGAATACAGTGGTATTTCTGTATAAAAATGTATGAATACAGGGTATTTATGAATACTGGATATTTCTGTATGAATATTGAATATTTCTGTATAAATATGTATGAATACAGGGTATTATGAATACTAGATATTTCTGATTGAATACTGGGTATTTCTGTATGAATACTGGATATTTCTGTATGAATATTGATATTTCTGTATGAAATATGTATGAATACTGGATATTTCCGTATGAATACTGGATATTTCTGTATGAATACTGGAATATTTCCGTATGAACACTGAGTGCCTTACCCTCTCCTTGACCAGTCTCTCCACATCGTCCTCATGGCTCTGCTTCTCCTGGGTGAGTGCCAGTTGCATGTCACGCTCGAGTTGAGCCAGACGTCTCTGCAGATCCTCCTTGATGTGCTCGAATTTCTCCAAGTCTGCCTCCTTCTCCTTGATCAGACGGTTGATTTCACCTGAAATGGTTCACACATAAAATTACCGACTAAGCCTTAACTAACAAAACAGATATTTTAATTTTGATGACAAAATTTTTCCTCAGTTTTTAATGACAAAAATGCACTAAACTTTATAAAAAAAAAAAGAGTATCTATAATCTATGTAAGGGGAGCTTACTCTGTAGGTTTTCTTTCCTCAGGATCAGTTCCTGGTTCTCGCCCTCCAGCTGTTCCTTCCTGACAGTCAGCTGCTGCTCGGACTGCTGGGATTCATAGAGGGCGCTCTCCAGACTGTCCTTTTCACTGCGGAGGGACGAAATAACTTCACTCTGCTGGCGATTCTCACGCTCTGAAAAAAACATCAATATCAGTTACGAACTTGTCTGAAAACCACTGAATTCAGTTTTTAACATCAAGATGTTTTTAATTGTTTCGTGTCTAAATCTTCTTTTTACTAGCTTCATCATGTTGAACAATAACTTCTCCCTCATTACCTGTAGCAGTGACCTGTACAATGAGTTCTCCCTTGTCCTGGGTCAGGATCTCTTTTTCCTTGGCCACTTTGACATAGTTCTGGTTCTGTCTCTCTACTTCACGCCGAGCCTGCAACAACTCCTCAGCCAAAGCCTGCTTCTGGCGTGACACCTACACAACAAAACGCTTCACTATCATACATCACCTAACTGTTTGTATTTACATCTAAATACTTTTAATGTGTATGTACAGAGTCAAGAAATCAAAGTACTGTAAATATGCCCCCCCCCCCATGTGGTATTGATTTGTGCTATGTACACGGATATTAATTTTGCACAAACACTTGTTCCAGTATACTTAAAGTACATTTATGACATACAATGTCAATCTAAAAAATCTGTGTACTTTCTACTTGCAGATTGAACAGTAAGTGTTCTGGCAGAAATATGACGCCATGGGGAAAAATAATTTTATAGTCCTGCTTAATCATACTTTTGTTAGTTGTATTTTTTTTTAACTTCTTACAGAGGAGAGCTGTTCCTGAATGCCTCCCTGTTTTATATTTTTAGCTGTGTTTTAAATATAAATTTCTTACAGAGGAGAGTTGTTCGTGAATGTCTCCCTTCTCCCTGTTGAGGGCCTGGATTTCCTCCTCCAGTTGCTGTCGTGTCATCTCACTAAGTTCCAGAGTCTGGTTCAGACCTATAGATAGCAATAACATTACCTACTTTCACTTTAACCACAATGTACAGATATCAAAAACATGAACTACTTTCACTAAAACACAGAAAAATTACATTCGATCTACAAAAACTGTTAGGTATCTAATTATAAATTCAGAGGCATTGACAACAGAATCGATGTAGCGAGCTGACATGCTATATTGAAATAAGATATGTAATTACAGAAACAAATGATCCTCTGTCACACATTCACATCACCCAAGGGATGAACTTATTCTCTAATGCATGACAACATTACAGGGGTATGAAGTATCAGCGATTATCGGATTGCATAATCAGGTAATATGATGTAAATCATTATAATGAAGGACACCACACACAACAAAGCATATAGTGATGGCTCAATTTCATCAAATATCAAGTGGATATGATTGATCTAAAAATCTATACCTACAGAATGATAATTAAGAACTAGCAGGGAAGGATCAGTGATATGAAAGGGCACCTGTTCTTGTAACACACATAGTACACCTACCCATTTTCTCGGTGTCTAAGTCCATTTTCTCCTGTTCCACACGAACCAGCTCCTCCTTGATGCCTGTTTTCTCCATTTCCAGGGCTTGTTTTTCTCCGTTCAGATTGGCCTTCTCAGCCTCCATCTAGAAAACAGACACATCATCTAGGTGTGCTTTACTCCAAAATTCATGCATCAATATGCGAAAACAGAATTCAAGGTATTTTTTTTAAATTTAAAAATATCTCTAAATTCCTTTTCATGATCAATGTGGGCAATAAACTTCAAAGATCCTAATAAACAAATATCATGAATATTCAGTTTTCCTTTTATTGCAAATTATTATTATCTACAGTGTATATCTCTGCCATACACCACGTCTTTAAATGTACATACAGCCCATTCACTTGAGACTTGCTGTTGGCTTTACCTGCATGATGATCTTGTTGAGTTCGAGCTTGTCCTGGCCCAGGCCTTCATTCATGGCCTGCATCTTCAGCAGGGCGTCCTTAAGAGTGGCCTCCTCTGTCTTAGCTTTGTTAATCTCCAGCTCAAGCTCGGCCTTCTGTAACTCAGCCTTGGAGAGGGCATCACCTAAACACAGAGATTAATGATTGATTCTTATTAAACACAGAGAATAATGATTGATTTCTTATTGAACACAATGATTAATGATTGATTTCTTATTCAATGAATCAGCATTTTACTGTTAATTACTACCTGTATACTACTTTAATGAAAATTCAACTGAAGCTTTTATATGATAAAAAAGGTATTTGAATATCCCCTCCCCCCCCCCCCCCCCAAAAAAAAAAACCCCAGAAAAAAAATGAATGATCTGTTGTAGCACTTTACTTACTGACTTCTGCCTTTTGTTGCTCCATCACCTCCTTATCCAGGAGAGCTCTGTTGAGAGCCTCCTTAGTGGACACCAGCTCCTCCTTAATAGTGCTGTTCTTGTGTTCAAGTTGGTCGATCACTCTGTGACTGAAAGAAAAGGTCATTTATTACTAACTGCATAAACGTAACAATTATAGTTAACTAGTGAAGATGGGTAAAAAAATAAAAAAATTGCACTGATATCATTGTCATTAAAGATTTCTGAAATGTTCATGCTTTCATTTGAATATCCCATCTGTTAAATTATGTAGGTCTTTTAAAACTTTCTCCATACCATCTATCTTTCTTTTATTTCCCTACCATCTATCTTCCTTTTATTTCCCTACCCTCTTATCTTTCTTTTCTTTCCTTACCATCTGTCATTCTCTTTGATCTGTCTCTCCTTGTCCTTCGTGACGTCCTCTTTCTCGTCCTCGAGTTGGTCCCTCTGTCTCTGGAGGTCGGTGTTAGCCGCCTGGAGTTTCTCGTTCTCACGCTGCATCAGCTCGATCTGCTCGTTCAGCTCATTCCTGATCTTCTCCAGCTGAGACTTCTCACTGCCTGTCAGACTCAGAGCATTCTTAACTCTGTCACGGTCACGAGATGTATCCTCTCTCTCACGTCGCCTGCAAAATAGAGTAAGAAAATTGTAGTGCACATACAGTTATCAAACGGCACTAAAACAATTGCAAACAGCTTCTCTTTTCTTATTTCTATGACTGTTTGCATAAATTTTTCTCGTAATTTGTAAATCTGTAAATTCTTGCTCTTCATGCTTTTGGAAACTTACAGGATATCCACGTCCTCCTTCAGCTGCAGGACCTGTAACTCTAGCCGGCGCCGTTCGTTGTCCAGGTCGTCCATCTGTTTCCTGATGGCACCGTTGTGGTCCTGGCTGGCTCTCAGTTTGGCACGAGCCTCGGACAGCTGCAGCTGACGCTTGTTCAGAGCTGCCTGGACGGCAGAGAATGTAGCATCAGCCAGTGCAGGGGACCTGGACCTGGCCATGGGTGACTTGGAGCGGTCCCTGAGCAGTGGAGATCGTGCCCGCGCAGACGGAGAAACAGACCTGGCCCGGGTTGGGGAGATTGACCTACGACCTTCCTCATCTTCGTAATCGTCGGCATCATTGATGACCGCCTCAGCGATGTTACGGAGGGCCTCGTGAAGAGCATCTGTCTCGCCTCGGATCTGTCTGGCTGTGTCGGTTTCTGGCAGGTCGTAGCTGGTTCTCTCTCCTAGCCTGGTCTCCAGGTTGTTAATCTGGCGTTGCAGGGACTGGACAGACTTGTCTTTCTCCTCCAACTGGATCTTCAGCTTCTCGTTCATCATTGTCAGCTCGTTCACTCTAAACAAAGAAAAGAATAATCAAAAATCACAGCTACAGAATCAATCAGTGTTCCAGCAAAATGGCTTCTTTGAAATTGGATTTTTGTTGTGGACTTACTTGGCATTCAGTTCATAGCTGTGAGCGTCGTAACGGGACTGGAGCTCGGCAATTTCACGATTCTTCTCTCGGAGCTGGTTGTCGGTGGCTGACCTGTCTGAACGCTCGCGATCCAACAAAACCTGTTAAAGAGTCATCACAATTATACACATGATCCTTTATCACTCAAACAGCTACATGTACATTCAAGGCAATATAGTTTTGCATATGTCATATTTTCAGTTCAATTAAAATCTAGCATAAATGGAAAACACGAAAGCAAATTTATGTAGTCTAAATTTTACAACAAATAAATCATAAAATCAAGCAGATCTGTTTTATTTCAAACCTGAATGTGGATATAAATGAACCAGATGATAAGGAAAACAGATCCTCCTTACCTGGGACTGTGTGTCCTGGTTTCGCTGGTTGGCGGCCAGATTAAGACAGGCAGAGTGCATACTCCTGGAAGCACGAGTGACATCGTTCCTCACGTGGGACAAGTCGCGCTCCGTTGCCGTCTTGAGATCTCCGAAAGATCGACGGAAGGCCACCACCTGTCTCCACAGAGCCAGAAGTCTACCATGCTCCGCGCTGAAGTATTCATTGAAGGACTACAAAAAAGACAACACAATTTGCCTACATCTAGCAAAATGTTCCTATTTTATCTGAAAAGATGAGCACCTCATAAAAATATTACTTACAAGTACATATATCAAATACATACTTAAAAACAATACTAGTACTTACCATATAAGCAGAATTTTTAGCAAAGATTTAATTTTGGCATTATTAATGAGGGTTTTGAGATCGCTAAAATTAGATATCACTAACAATTCACTCCCAATCACCAGTAGGGTTTTTCGAAATAATGTACAATGTAAATCGCTAAAATTATTTCTTGCTAAAATTTTATGGAAAAAGCACTAAATTTGCATCTCGCTAAAAATTCTACTTATAAGGTATATCAAATGATTTTTGACCTCCTTTTCACGAGGATTACCTGCTCCTCATCGCGCCATTCCCTCTCCCTGATGTCCAGCTCCTCCCTGGCAGCCTGCCAATCCTGGGTCAATTTGTGGATGTCAGAGGTCAAGGACTGATTAGCTGCAGTAGCCTGGTCCAGCTGTTCCCTCAGCATAGCATTGACGTGGGCCAGACTGGCACTCCTAAAACAAACATATACAGATTACACAGACTGGCACTCCTGAGACAGTCATATACAGATTACAGAAGTGGTTTTATATAACTTGTGCATAATGCACATGCAACTTGAAACTTCAAATTCACAGTTATGAAAATTTTTCATTTATTTTGTAATTTCAACATTCACATTATAGATTTAAGCTTCTAAAACATGTTTCCCTGTCACTATACTATTGCATCTTCAGATCTTTTGATTTGTCATTCTACTCCCATCGGTGAATGATATCTGTCATAAATATTACAGTAGAATGACACCAATTAGGTCCTATGTTACGTGATGCATTAAATGATGTATTGATTGCTTTGTGCGTCCTCTGATGTGTCAGCAAAAATAATTCAACTAAAACTAAGCCTTGTAAGTAAATTTCATAAAGCAAAAATATAATTCTCCAAAAACAAGTGTGGGTCTAAGTGAAGCTGGGATAATTGAAACAAGGTTTGGTCACGCTAAGTTCAGCAAAATTAAAACTAGGATTGGCCATGTCAGTTCGGCATAATCAAAACAAGGATTAAGTGGTTATCAACCCTGTGATCCCCCACAAAGAAAGAAACATAGAAAAACAATAAATCATTGTACGCTTCAATAAGCATGAATCTGTGCTGGTCATTGCTACCTACATAAAATATGTATGGACATTAAGAACAGAATGGTTTCAAAATATATAGGTAAATGTGACATCGGACGAGTTTATGAGATTTCATGACTTTTCAAGTTGCTAGTTTTCAATAAGTAATGACCTGATAGGTTCCTTTCATTCCTTTGTAAATTACGCCCGAGATATCCCCGACTTTTCTCTCCTATCAATAAACCCTGTTCGTGGTAATTGTTTTCATTATTATTTCAAAATTGTTTTTTTATCTCATGTTTGTGTGCCAGAAAAAGGCATGCATATGAAATACCTGAAGAGTTTTAAAAGAACAAAAGGCTGCAATGAAATATTCATTCTTTGAAATCCCACTTGACTTTAAAACCTTTGAATTATCTGAAAACAGCTTACACCTCAACTGTACAGTATGTCATTCTAATCTGGATGAACTCCTTCTGAAAACGCTGATCTGACAACACCCCTCTGATTAAAATTCAATTGGATTCATATACATCATATACACATACATGAAGGTAACAGATCATATTCCCATTAAATATTGTAATTTCTATCGATGCTAGGCCAAAGTGTTGACGTATATGTACTTGAACTTCCCGAATTAATTAACTTTAAATCTTCATTTTAAGATAAAAAGTAGATGACCTGGAATTAATGAGAGGAAGGCATTTTTCACCACTTTGAAGGTTAAGCTACATGCGTCCTATATAGGGTACGCAAAACAAATCTGAGACTGGACGAACTCCCCAGATCATACGGAGAATGAGCTGAATAGATTACAACAGGACAAGCTTCATAAATCCCTAACGGTGAGCTACACAGAGCCTTTATAGGTTTGGCCAAAATACTTTAGACAGTAAGCTTAATAACATATCAGGTGAGCTAAACTGGCTAAGCTACTAACAAATACAACATAGCCTGACCTACACAGATCCCAGATAGGCTAGGGCACAAAGATACAACATATCCTGACCTACACAGATCCCACTGAGATTCACTGATCCCAGACAGGCTAGAACACACAGATACAACATAGCCTGACCTACACAAATCCCACACAGTGTGAGGTTCACAGATCCTATTCAGGGTAAGCTACACGAACTGATCTGATTCTGTACAAGGTGAGCTACTCAGGCCCTTACCGTTGCTGCTCCTCCTCGAGCTTTATAAGTGTGGACTCCAAGTCCATGTTGCGGCTCTCTGAAGCTTCCAGACTTTTCCTGTAGGATTCCTCTGTAGTGTGAAGCTACAGAAAAGAAAAAACATGTGCTATTCCTGGGTTGGTGAACATAAATGTTTCAATGTTTCAGCATTACATTTTGAAATTTTAATTGATATTGAATTCATATTTTATCAAAAGCACTGATCAACTTTTATTTGTTGCTGTTTTAATTTTTGTATGCAACATGAATGACTGAATTTGAAAGATTTTTTTTCATTTGCATCTAAATGTGTATGGTAAGCTGTTTTATCTTGATTGCAACAGATATATATTGTAATTGGGAAGTTTCTCCCTAAAATTAAAGGAAAACACATGAAAAAGAACTGTTATAAATGTGATTTAAACTTAACAATGTGAAATTTTTCTTATCAGTTCACACAAATCACAACAGAAAGCAGCCAATTCATCTTACTCTCCTTGGTAACTCTTGAGGTCACGAAGCAAAGTTCAAAGGTCATAAAGTGATCAAAGGGTGCAAACAGGATAGCAAAAGGGTGGATGAAATATGTTCCTTTAGTGAAGGTCACACACAGGTGAAGAGATACAAGAGATAGGACAGAGGCAAAGCAGTGCAGGAAAGGTCCCACACCATCCACCTAAACCATCACCTGATGAAGTGCGCGGACGCGAACACTTCTACCATAATCTGAATCATCTTAAATCTTTACTTTAAGCATCAATTTGAATGTTTGAATTCTTTTGAAAATAGTTGTCTTTGAAATTGTGCAGAAATATTAAAGCTATGAAGTTTGGACAAAACTCGAAATGGGTTAATTAAAATAAAATTATGATAGAATGATGGTTTTAGTTTTGAATGTCTAGCCAACCACACCATTAGACAATTTTGAGTTCATATTAGGATGTCTGAAGGCATGAAGGATTGCAAGGGGGTGTTATACTCACTTTACTTTCTACCTGATGCTCAAGATCAGAGCATTTACGCTTGTATTGTAGAACCTATGAAATGAAACAAGACAATGCTGCTGCAGAAGTCTAGTGAAGTACAAGCTACCAACAACCCAACGCACCTGACTGAACTCCTGGTCATGCAAATGTTTTAAAGCACACCAACAGAAGTTACAGAAACCACAGGCAGTGATGAGTGAGTACACAACGGCCCACTAGGTGGCGCCTTCACACTGCCCTTACCAACTTAAGGTTATCGTAACGGGCCTGTAAGTCCCCGTTTTCTGCCTCTAAGTCCTCACTCTTTTTCTTGTACTGTAATATCTAGAGTGGTATGCATGGAGGATTATATATAGAAATATATATATATATGATATACAGGGTGGTTTGGCCTTTCTACTTGGCCTTTTACCTTCTGGTTGGTGACTTGGTAATGAATATCTCTGCTGCGCATAACATCTTCCAAGTCTGTACATTTTTTCTTGTATTGTAAAAGCTGTTGAAATCAAAATCTGTTACATTATATGACTTGTACAGTCATCTATTCCTCTAGGACAGGAATATATGTAACTCTAAAGAAAGGCATCACATTCTCCTACTGATGTGGGTCTAATAGTTACATTGTAAAACAGTTAATGCTCCAAAAATTCTAAATTCACATGCTGCTGATTGTTTTACACTATCTAAATATAAAAATATCATAATTATATATATGTATATGCTAGAGTATTTTATTATTCACTGTATGTAAATATTCAAACCTAACTCAAAACATTCTACATTATAGCTATAAATAATTTCCTAAAAAGAAGTGGGGAAAATGAAAAATGTGAATTCACCCCTCTTATCTCAATCTGTAGTAAGAAAATCAAAAGAAATCTGGTTCAATACAATGATAACAGAGATCCATAAATCTTCCAATATACACACCTGCAAACTCTCCGTGTCACGCTGCCGTTTTATCAGTCAATACAGTATTGAGGGTAGCTCTCTTTTGAAAATTCAATAATTTACTTGCAAACAAAAATGTAGAACTTGTACAAATTCCAACATCCTTGCATTTCTCATCAGGATGTATGTACATAAGGGATTCATTTTCTCATCGCATCTGTCTAGAGCTTAAATATTTAATATCTACCCAGGTAAGTAATTACCTAAATATTTACCTAGTGAAGATATACAACTTGCGAAATAGTGCACCACACATCATATACTGACAATAGGTATTCAAGTACAAAATCATTCACATATTGAAAATCTTTAAAATTCCACATATCACTGATGAAGTTATAACATATAAACGACTGTACACAAATGCATAAATTACCTTAGCTTGTAGCTTCTTTACGAAATCAGCTTGTTGATCTTGTCCGTTTTGAAAAGCTTGTAGTTTCCTTTTGTAGCTTGCGTGCTCTTCTTCAAGTTTGCGACGAAGCTCGATGTTCTGTTGGACAAGATTCTTGGAGGGTGCCTCTAAAGATTCACCGCCTTGTCCTCTCAAGGATTGCTCTAACTGCAAATTATACGTGGAATGCATTCAATGTTTTGCTTTAAAAGCAAGATATTTTATTTGCAAGAAAGAGAGAGGAAAGACATTTCCATTTAAAAACGCTGCCAAAAGTCTATAATCATTTCATTACAAACTGTGATAATGCTTAGAAAACAATGAATTATTCAACATTGCCATTATCTGTACGAAAGTCAAACAATTCTTTTTTTACTCAAAGCACCTGCAGTTTAAACTCTCTGCCCACTCATTCTCCCGTTCAATACACATAGCATCCAATCACATCACAGGTATATACTCTATATCTCAGCTTCCTCAACATCAGAAGCTGAACAGAGTGTTACGATTCTCACCACCGAACCTGATTAAATAATCCTCGTTAATGACAGACTGGAGCTAACACTTATTCGTACAGGAAGATGAGTTCTGCTATACGTAGTCAATATTCGACAATCACTAAGCTTGCTCACATAGAATGATCACGGGTACTATGCTTTTGAGTATCGAATATTCACCTGTAATTAAATTAACCTAGGTGTAACTGGGGACGTTTTTCATGTCATGTCATGTTCACGTATAATTTCATTTACACAATGAGAAACTTACGTTTGTGAGTTTATTGTTAATTATTACTGCCCATTGTGTGTTCCGTAGATGTGGGAAAACCCTGATGTTTACTTGTTAATGTATTCTAACACAAATATGTACACTCTGCCTGGGACCTTACCAGCTAAGCAATTTAAAACGCTGAGTGTGTGATTAAGGTATATTACCACATTGCTGATTAGAACCATGAATTAGCTGCTAATAAATTATTCTCAATATTTCTAATACACCTTAGTTAGCAAGGGCTTATCCAGCAAAATATTTTTTCTTATCCTTTAATACAAGACATGAAATTTAATATCAGGACAATTTTAGCACTCTATCAGATTTCATACGTCATAAAGCAGCGATTTAAAAGGTATGAAAAAATTATTAAATACTCCTTTTGATGTCATTGGAACATTTTATCAAATCAATTAAGGATAGGTCATAAGTGCATATTTTGAATATCAATTTGAAAATCTGACACACTTCCCTTAAAAACATTTGTAGGTGCATGCATGCTAAAAATAGGACTTCAAAGATCAAAGCAATTAATGCATCTGCACCCCCCTCCCAAAACTACCATATTTTAGGATAAACTACAATTAAATCTTTCTATCTACTTACACTTTAACATTGCCTCTCCTGATCAGTATTTGAATTACCCTATGTATTAAGTCTGTATGCTTCATTTAACAAATACCCTTGTATAGCACTTGATGGTAATCAAGTCACACTCGAATTAGCGTTTGATTAATTATTGAATCGTTGATTCATTCTTTACAACTCTTGGTCCTCTATATACTTAGCTATAATGAAGGAAGGTAATGCTGAATTCAAACGTCAGTATTTCTTTGAGATATCTTAAAATGACTATTTCTAATTAAAATATCAAATATTACAGATATGAGGCCCAATATTAATTTCGAAGGTAATGAATAAGGGATTTGAATTTTAAGAATGATTTCCACTAACTACCACTATCAGCGCAGAGTAAATAAAAACTCTGAATAACTCACGAAAATCAATTTCAGGAAAACTATGCCATTGAGCTTAAAAAGACACCTTATTTACTTATTGGTGGTCTACATTAAGATCAATGATAAACTAACTTAGGTACACAAAGGTCATGAACAAATAGCCTGATCTCTTCTTAAATATGTTGCAACCCAATTGTAGAGTTGAATATTGGTTTCTATTTTTTTTGTAAACATTGTTTTCACACTTAGATATGACATATCCTTCTTAAGCATTATACAGGTGCTGTAAAACCAGAATTTGAACTGCTAGAACAGACCGTATCACAAAAGATCAACAACTCAATAACCACACTCAAAATGACAATGCAGTTCTATAGGCATTATGGGATACTGACTGCATCTACTTTCTGCCGGACGAATCCAGGCTTGGGGGTTTCCATTACTTCCAATTCCGGATCACCACCTTCATTTTCTATCTGCATTTCATCCGACATTTTATCTGGTAAACAAATTTATCTTTTCAGTAGAACTCCTTTACGAAATAATACGCTTTGCTTTCAAATATCTATAATTCTCCAGTTTGTTGAATTTAGGACTGAAATGTGTGTAAAGTTTGGTGGTTTGTGGAGGGACTCTATATTTGCATTCCCTCTATGAGATAGGTTTACTAAGGGTCAATATCCAAGCATTTGACAACAAGCAAAGATAATAATATTCTGCTGGTGCGTATTAAGACCTCTTGAAAACCTCAATATTCCTTCTGAATTGACTGTAAATCTTTATCGACCATTTCATTGAAGAGGTGAGGTGGTTTTATTGTCACGTATTTGCACAATCAGCACACTGTGTCCCACCATCAGAGTGCACCAAGCCCTCTGTGATAATGGCACTCTCTGGCAAAAGCATGCACGATTCAACAATTCTGGTGTACCTCAGTATGATTTTATTACTGCCTGTCTTTTGTGCTATTACCGGTAATCCTTTGGAAACACTTGTCACTGAACTTGTGTCTTTTTTCTTAATTCCACATTGGTATATTCTTGCACATGAGAACTTCAATTGAAGACAAACAAGTGCAAATAAAAAGATCTGTCAAAACTTCACTGAGCTCCTTAAAGCCTTGCACAGTTCAATTCTTATCTCATTTCCTTTCTATACGTTTAGTAATCCATGGAGTTGAATTTTTATCAGAGGTAGAGTCTAAATGAGAAAATGGTTTGTTTAACGAAAGTTAATCGAAATGCAATGAAGGTCAAATGACCCAGTCTTGTTTAGTTCCAGGTACACACATTCAAACACAAAAATTCCCTTTCAAAACTCCAGACTGCGACAAGAAAAAATTCTGCTGTTCCATTGATTTTGTGTCTCGGAAACACTTATCGAGGTGATATGCTCAACAAAAGAAGATTAATCCATTGAATGAGATCCTTTTTTAGAAAATTTAAATGATCGTTTAATTCATCTGAATTGTGTTTTTAGTTTCCACAAAAGAATTCCATGTAGGTAAGAATGTGTATTAATAAATTCTAAGACTGATGTTCCATTTAATACAGGATCCAGAATTATCTCCCTTTCAAATAATCAATTTCCACAAGGGTTGAAGCCCAATCTAAAAACACCCAAGACTTTGTTGTGTCGACATGAAAAGTCCATGCAGAAAGAGCCCAGAAGTCGTCATGAGTTCCAGAAGTCAAAGAATTATGGGATCTTGGTTGTAAATCTTTTTGATAAGTGTTGACATGTTTTGTGTTTATTGTCTTAAGTTTAAATACACAAATGTTTAACACTGAGCAGCTAAATGCCTTATTGGGGCCAGCCTTAGATACGGCACTGCACAGCACTGCCCCATTGATTGCAATAACTCGTACGCTTCATTAAACAGAACTTTATCTAATCCTTCTGATTTTTAATCTACAGTAATCTACTACTACCACAAAATCTGGTAAATCAACCTACAGAATAAAAAAAATTTATATTCTCTTAATTTTTCTTTTTTTAAGGAAATTTTCCGTTTTTGTGCAAATCGGTAATGCAAAGATATTCCAAGGGCAGGTCACTCCAGTCCTAGACAGCTGATAACGCTAATTAGTTTATAAAATAACTTGGAATGTTACAAAACAACATTAATCTTATAATTTCCCTTGCAAAGCAAAATTCTAATGTGATTACATGAAGTGGTTGTTGAACTCTTTTCTTTCTGTTTTTGCTGAGCAAGAACTGCAAGGCAAACAAAAGGCCTGCACGGTGGAGAAATGGATTTACCGGAACTCATTTAAATGTCTTTGTTTTCAGTGGTTCTCAAAACCAGATTATTTTTCACTTGACTGCTGTCAAACCCTTTATACCACCACTTCACAATAATACAATTAATTATAAATTCATTTTCACTTAATATCTAAAATATTGAAAAATTAAGTTCCCCCGCATAAGTGAGCTAACTTGAATTTTTTGGAAATCATTTTTAAGTGACAAGTTTACAAGAAAATCATTCTCACAAGAGACAAGAACGTTTTAACTTTTTAATGGTGCATATTTTAAAGTCTGGATCAGAATTTAAACTTTGTCATTCACAGAATGTTTTATACGGGGAAACGTCCTGTCCACAACTTTCAATCAGGTCAATATAAATGAACCACTGTCACAAAGAAGATAGATATGGAAATTTAAGCAAACACTTCTCTCTAGGGCTCAGACAACCTATACATACAATTACCTAACTTAAAAGGACCCAAATGATTTGCTAGTTCTCCAAAAGATTAGCGGTTAAAGTGCATAGCTTCATAAATCAAATGACGGAAAACAATAGGTCACTTCAGCCTTTGAAACACAAATAGACCGTTCTTCAGTGGAGGATATATTGTACAAAATGGGGGATTTCTGATAAAAGCATTTTATATCTACCTAAACCTGGAAAATCACGACATTATCTCCATTGATAAAATGAGCGCGTTCCCAGTAAAATAATTGGACCCCGTTCGTTTCTAGCGGTATATATCACTGGATTTTGGTGTTTGGTTTTTGAATCACTGGATTTTGATGTTTGGGTTTTTGAGTCATATTTTACTTTTAGTTTAGTCAATAACTGTCTACCCTAAATTCTTTTTAAAACTTTATATTGCCTGGAAAAGTAACAAGCACAGTTTGGATAAATACCGGTATTTACCAATTTTATAACTTTGAATTCAACCCCCCCCCCCTCCTCTTTAAAAATCTGATAAACTGATTTGATCTATGGATCTTTACTGTACACTCAGTTGTGTATTGGTTGTTGCGTCCTGTTATCACATATTTCGTCCTCTAATCACAAATTATCAGCGAGTAAGATCAGCGAGTATGTAGCCATTTTTACACGTCTCTGTTGATTGACTATATCATTAAAGTCAAACACACAAAGTGCCAGCACAAACAAAAGTACAGAGAAGGGGGGAGCCGAATGATACAAACATTTCCAATATTGTCACCCCAAAGTCAATAAAACCTCAGGACAAAGTGGTAAATCGTGAGATAACCGGGCAGTAAAGCACACACCGATTCTAAAGGAACTGACCAATTCTAATCAAATTAACACCCGACTACAGATAAAAGCCTAGCACACAGGGGATGAAGCGAGACCGCGGAAATGGGGCCCCAACACCACGATTTCTTCATAAACTGGACTTGTGTCAATATATACTTCAATATACAATGCTTGTTCAGTTCTATCAAGACTCTTCAAACCTATAACGACACCTAAACTTCATATATTTTATCTTTTGACATGCTGGGATATTTGACCACTGGGGGTACCAAAGACATGTGCCCTCTAAATTCACTTTATCTTCCCCAATTTTCATACATGGGTACAAGAAACCTTGTACCTTCCATCAGAAAGGTCAAGCAATACATAAAGTATATTTCTGTTCTTGTGTCAGATAACCCTCTCAAGTATGATGAAAGATGGCAAGGAAAATTAATATAAAGTCGTCTCATAGCTCATGTAATTGTTGAGTGCTTGTCATTGAATACTTCATCTGGCTAATTCAGGCTATATTAAAAGTAGTCAAGGTATTCAGTATGCTAATTCAAAGTGTATTGTTAAAATATTTCTTCTCGATCTTGGGTTTATTTAGATATGGTGGTATGGGACAAAACTGAATGAAATGTAGTATGAGAATACTTGAGAATTCATTTCTGACTTTAAAAGTAAACTGAATAGAAAAACCTCAATCTATTTCTCAAGCTTTCCCTCTTTCTTGTGTTCATTTTTTCCTTCAAAGAAATTTTACAAACATTGCTTTATACATGGCACAGTTTAACAATGAGTAATAGGATTTGCCTAAGTAACCAATATTAGACTGCTTATGAACTACTAAATTACCAGGAAATCGCACCTGTGCCGTTACGTAACTCTGCATTGTATACAAAAGCTGTTTGATGTTGCCCGTCAAATTCTGCCAATATACACTTTGTCAATAACTATTATGTAACAGTGAAAGAGTGGATGGGTAGTCCCCCTACTTGTGCATGCTCTGCTACTCAGACCTGGGTGCTTCTGTTCTGAGAGACAGAGCGTAGCTCAGTTAAAGCATGTTTACAGAATGAACGTAATCAATGGACGGTTTTTGTCCTTAAAAGGGCTTTCCTCGTATATTTCAACACTGTACTATGATCAGTAGGCACACGAAAGCTGCTTATAAATTTAAACTGATCTGGAATGAAAGAACAGTTTTAATCATACACATTACCAATTTCTGAGGTCAGTCGATCAGCCCTCTTACGCAAATTCATATTTGTGGTGCTGATGGTTTAATTACATTAATTACGAACACGAAAATGCTAGCAGTAATTTACACTTCATATAAGACTTCCTTTCTTCACATTTCAAGCAAATAAAATTTCCGTATTAAAGCAATTCATTCTACTCTTATATATCAAACACAGCTGACAGTTTTTAAATCTAATGACAATTCAAAATATCAGTCTTTTTTTTTCTACCAGTTTTACTATTGTTGAAATGTCTAACGTTTTTGACAGTTCCTATGCATATAGCCAGTGTCACAAACCACTGCATGCATTGTTTGAAACAACACTAAATACCTCTCCAAAATTCTCCTGATTGAACAATTAATAATTTTTACAATTCCTTAATTACTGCTCAAGTATGAATATCGACAGGTCTGCCTTATTCTACGTCCGATACCATGACATATATCTGACCCAATTCATATTTTGTTTCACATGGTAATGTATTGGTACAAAAGAAGTGCCAAACTCTGTCAGTAGGACAATAGTCATGGAAGATCAATGCTAACTTAAATGTGTGCTGCCGTCCCCGGCTAAAACGACAATATTTTTTTTGCCATTTGTATAACACCATAAATTTGTGCCAATCAGGCAAAAGTCTCCTAGATACAACATTTACGTAATGTTTGGATTGCTAAAAGTTTGCAAAATATTCAAATTAGTGGTCAGGATAATTCACACAGAGCAAGTATACTAGTACATTTACAGAAAAATATTTACACCCAACACATAGTCATTCAAACAAATTCCTGCACCATAATATAACGCAATGGTCATTTGACAATTTTGATCCACAACAGACATGCAACCGGTGTTGTACTTAATCAAAGAAAGCACTGCCAAAAAACCTATATTTTATAGCCATTAATCTAAACTAAATACCAGCAAAAGTTCTGTCACACTATTTCATTCAATTAAATCACAAGAATCAACAAAATAATTGGTCCGATTAAAAGCAACAAACAAACAAAAATACGCTAACAACGTCCATTATCCCTTTAAAACTAGCCTTAAATTGCTCGTCAAGAAGGCAATAAATTTTCCCCAACAAATTTAAAGAGATAGCATAAGCAAATCTCGAGACTCAGGGTCCAAAACAAATTACCCCCTATAAGATGCCCTTCGCTATCTCTTCCTTTGATGCCAGTGCAGGGCTCGTTATCTAGAACAACCACTGAAGCAGTGAAAAATATGATTTGATATTCACCTGAGTGTGTCTGCTAGGTCTTCTCTCTCACAATGTGTTCATGACATGTATTAGTCCTCTGCATGCAATTGTTCTGTACAGACTTGTTTATGAATTTCCCGCTGAGCCCGTTTATTGGTAGATATTGCACGCAAGCAATGGACATTTAAAAAAATTTGCACCCAAGCAAAAGGTTCCCGACTAAACAATAGGGTTAGCCTTATCATGTTTGAAATTTAAAAGGTTTTTAGATTTTAGGTGAAATAAAAGCTTAGTAATGATTAATTTTCATTTTCTCTCTTGGCCAGTGGTTAGCTGTATGTTATTATATACATTGCATGTACAGTGTAAATATATAGAGGACTAAGCCCCAGTGCTAAAACTTAATCCATTTGTATTTTATTGAAAATGAAAAATGGACGATTAATTTCTAGCCATAGTGCTGTTATTTGACATTTAAATTTGAACAAAGGTTTGGAGAGCGGGGATATTCCGTAGGCCAGAGAGACAACGAATTGGTTGCATTAAGAGATAAAAGCAGATAAAAGTTGACAGTCATTCAAACATGTGGTGTAAAGCCTTATATATTTTATAACACAAAGTAGCTTTAATACTTTGTTGTTTTTTTTATCACTCGATCTATCATTCTGAAGGTGACTTGTGACTCTTAAGTGTGAATATTTTAAATGTCTGTATAATTTCCAACATTAGAATTTTAAAAAAATTTCCATTATACTTGGAACCATGGTTGTGTGTCATGATACACACTTCTAACATTTCTCAGTATTGCCTCAACATAAGTTCAATTCAAAATAAGCTGTATTATTTGCAACATACATATGAAAAACCTCATTTATCTTCCAGCGACAATGGTAAAACAAACACAAAATTTTGATCGTGTTTGTTCAAATTTCAATTCGCACACACAAGTGTATCACAAATTTCAAAACATCAAAGTCTAACGTCAACAAAAAACTCTTAAAGACTAAAGTTTGAGTATATCATAAGAAAAACAAAGTTGTTTTCAATTCCGTATATTTTAGTAGGGCACATTAATGGACAATTGTATATTTAATCGAAATAAACCTGATCATTATCAAACTCAATGCAATGCATCTTCTATTTTATGGCAACCTAAATAGTAAAGGATATATAGGCATAATTAAACCACTTCTCAAACACACACGTTGTAATTTACAAGAGGATTTTTGCAAGATACATTTCAATTCAAAATCTTCACACAATGCAATGTTCGAAAAAGGTTCCCCGAAAATACTTTTCAGTTCTTTCGAAAATAACATGGAATTTCATGTCTACATACTTGTAGTTTAAAACTGAAAAGCTAGAAAATATAAGATGTATAGAACACTTACTGAATATAGAACACTGTAAAAAATACCCAGAATTCTTGCAGATTCAAGAAAAATTCATACTACGTGCCGCCAAAGAGTACATCATTCACATGATAGTCTGGGAGTTCTGTTCACAACCCCATTAAACGGCAAACAATGGACTAACCTAGTACGCCTGTTATAGTGAATAGCTGTGCTGGTAAGTCATATTTTTAGGTATCAGCAAGTTTGATACAATTTAGATGTAAATCTAGATAAGTTTGTCTGACATTTGAATGTAGAATATAACAAAGACTATGGCACACTCTGCTCCTGACAGAATTAGACTAGCTCCGATAAGACAAGATCGAATCATTAACGATAATCATTATGATTATTTCGATTCGATCTTCGTAAAGTCTATTTATCAAAATTCAAAATTACATAATTGATTTTAATCAAAGGTTGAAAACATGCTTAAATGCATATCCGCAGATTTAAGCCCACTTAAAAACCTACACAATATCAGCAATAGAAAAGTCAAACGATTTCGGATCATGGTTCCTGATATGTTGTTGCTTAGAATTTCGGATCGTGGTTCCTGATAGAACTTTACATAAGATTTCCAGTAAGCATTGAGACTGTGATAGGTTCAAAGCAGCTATTGTTTAATTTTTCAACTTACGTGAATCATGAAATCTATCTTTAAAACTAACAATAGAACCTACAAAGTTGTTCGAAGTAACTTAATATGGGACATCAAAAGCATTTTTGTCTATGAGGAATTTGATATTTGTAAATATTATCTATCTTATCAATATTTAGAATTACATCACATAAACATTTTAATTCTGAAAGTTCAAGCAAGTTCTTAAATTAAGTTTAATTATGATTTATATGTGACAAATTCAAAATCCATATACACAATACTGACTTGAACATAAAAGTACAAAACTTTGATAAGTAGTATCAATCTATGGCAATCTGGCAACGACACTGCAAACAAAATTGTCCTGAGAGGTATATTTTACTCAACAATATTTTTTTGTAGAAATGAACTGAACTTTAACAGATTAATATCTTATTTTTGGTAGATAAATTAACACAAAAGGGAAGTAACTCCTCTGTAAACTGGCCCAAAGACATGAGGTTATAGTGCCACACTTCTAAACAAATTATATTCTGCGCACAGAGCAATGTCCAGTGTACAGAAATAAGACTTACTAGTACTACAAATACATACAGAACTACCGTGCTAGGGTGTTTTTTCCCCTGTAGGATCTACAACAGTAGCTAAATATATTCTTAAATAAGGACAATAACACCAACTTTTTTCGGTAATGCTTGCCAGAAACTGAGAGCTTAAGATTCCAAGACTAAAATACATCAACCTTTCAAACATTGCACTTTTTCCTGATTTTGGGATTGCTGGAACCATACCTATCCCCTGAAGGCAGGGCATACTTTTAGTACTTTGATTTCAACTTGGCAATAGAAAGTTATTTCCTTTATAAACCGATAAGAATTAAGAAAACATAAGAAATTGGTTTCCAAACTTCATTTATTTGCAATAAAACACCCCATGCTAGGCTGACACTATCAACCAGCTGCTGTTCTTATGTAATTCTTATTTGATTAATTAAAGGCAGCAAAAGGAATTAAATACTCTTTCATGAAATGGAAACATTTAAAGAACAGAATCGCAGATTGGCGTATTCATGAATTTCTCCTGTATTTAAAATTTGTTAGAATTTTATTGTTAGAAAATGTATTTCCAAATTTGGTTCACCTACTTCTACGTACAACTTTAGTTGTCTACTGTATAATAACATTATCAAAAGTACAAAATAGTACTTTTATTATCAGATTAAATTCTAGGTGTACATATCCCTTTTTCAACCAGTGAGTATGATTAAGATGCATTGCATAGTAATGTCTCACAACATGATTTCCTAAGCCATGATGCCACAAATACCAGCAAAAAGCTTGGTGTAAAATTAGGGAATAACTACCTTCTCATTTTGGATTTGCGACCGTTAATGCTGATTTAACAGATTGCAAACTGAGTTTTACCGGCACGCGTAAGCGGAGCCGGTAAAAACGGATGTTTTGCAACCGTTAAATCAGCATTAACGGTCGCAAATCACAATGAGAAGGTAGTTATTCCCATTCTAATGCAATTTTGCTTTATGTTTACATTTGTTTTGCTATTTTGTTATGAAATGTCTATGCTTGACGTTATATTTTTGCGTCACGGCATTATGACGTCACAATCGAAAGCTTCCCATCTTGTTAAGTTTTTGCCCGTCAACGGCATTATGACGTCACAATCGAAAGCTTTCCATCTCGTTAACGCTCATTTAACCATCTTAAATCACAGTGCATTATCCAATCAAAATACGTGTTACAAAACAATTGCATTAGAATGCTGAATCTGGAGCCTCCAATGTTGGACCCCCAAAATGACATTTTACACCAAGCCCTAAAATTATTAATTATAATGTTGACAAATTGCACAATATCCATTGACTGCTTCATCTCAACCTATTCATGAGTAATACTTCAAATCATAGGGTACATTCCCACTGATGATAAAAATTACACGACATTTCAGACCTGATTTAACATTATTCTAATATACCAACCCTACCTACTACCAACCCTGCAGTTCAGAACATTAATACACATAGGTTAAGATGCGGATTAAATCACGGCATGAACAGTCTAACGCATGATTAACACTATTAAAGGTCTGGGAAATCCCAACGCTTTGATGTTAACCAACCTTGAATTTCTTCAAGTTTACTTTCAATTTCCATTTTCCTCGTAAGATACGTCTTAAATTCTTAAATTTGAATTCTCTCCACTCCCTATAATTTATCGTAGCAATAAGTAAAATTCAATTTACCTGTCTACTTCAAAAACCGACGAAATGTAGTAACATGTTTTAGCTTGGTGTGTGATTTGTGTACACCAAAATACTCTATCAATCTTCCACCATTCTGCCTTATCTTTCACATCAAATTCTGTATACTGTGAACAATTACTTGAAATTTTATTTTTAAAGTTCTATTTCCAACTTTTTCTATTTTCAATCGCTCTTTGTTAATTATATTTTTATTCTAGTCACTACAAATTATATCTGCACATTTTAAATGATTTAAATAATTTTGAAATTTCAATAATAAAAAAAAATCAACAGGTAACCAGATTAAAACAACCTTTTCTGGACTACAGTGTAATTTGTACCTGTAAACATAAAGTATTACCATGTCAAACGCTTAACACAAAAAAATGTCAGCTGATTTAGAGAGTTAACTGTAAAATAGGCCGAAAATTAAGTCAAGAGATAACTTTGGTCCACAAAGTGCAACCTTTCTGCAAGTTTATCAAAATCATATGACACAAATTGATCAGAGATATGATGATAAACAAATAGCATATTCACCAAGGAAGTGTGCTTTTGAAATATACAACTCTGTATGAGTGTTGTTTGAAGTTTGATTAAAACAACATTCCTATTTCAATATGAAGACCTGAATTTCTACACAAAAATTTTTCATATTTCAACATGTTCAGGCAACTTTTATTTTATTATTTCAGTAAGGGATATGGCAATTATTACTGCAATTTATGTCAAATACACATAAAAAAAATACCTGTGTGAAGACGTGAATATTGAAATGCATGTTATATGCATGCTGCTTGCAAAGTTGTTCTTTTTAAAGCTGAAGAAAATCTTTCCAAATATAAAAATTTTTATAAAAATTTGGTTGTTATAAGCAAAATTACAAATCATCAATACAATTGAACTCTGACACGGAGAGAAATGGACTATATCACCATAACTGTTTTATTTATTTAACCGGTTAATTTAATGCACACGTTTCAAAGGGAATTCCAAAATTTCTGAGCACTTTTCAAATACTTTGTTGATCGAAGGTTTATAACTGTGAATCACTTAATCTGCGCCCTCCTGCACAGCAGACAGTGCATTTACTGTTTAGTGGGGAAATAATACTTCATGTAAGTCCTAGAATTTTCTGAGTGCAGACCGTCCTAGCTGTAGAAGTAATACAGTCAGCCATACCAAGTTAAACAAATACACAACTGTATTTAAACTGCAGATTATCTGTTAAGAAAATTCAACACAATTTATCATGTCTATTTATACAAGTTTGTCTGGGTGAGTAGAGGTTTAAGGTTGACGACCAATTCAAAAAGACAATTCGGTTTTTGTTGTAACGTGGTGGGTTTATTCGTGATACAGTCATCTGCATGAGAAATCGACTGATCCAACAACTAAAAAAACACAACTTTTTATATCAGATCAAACATGAATCACAGATACAATTATTTGCAATCTTTGGATTCACTTTATGATACACAGCTACTTTAATAGTGCACAATAAACTTAGTCAACATTCCACACACTGAAGAGTAAATTTTCACATTTCTTTAAATTTGATGAAAAGGGACCACCATACTGGGTTGCATCTATTGATAAGATAAATCAATCAATGATAAGCTCTGATAACTGTAAGCCTTATTTGCCATTTCAGTCTTCGTGGAATACAGAAACCTTTTATCCACACGTCACATGAGAGATTTTCTTGGAATTAAAACTACCATGTTATCAAATTGATGAATTCATTGTCAATAAATTTTAATATCAGATATTTTTGTAGTATTGTCATATCGAATTATTATCAATTATTCAAAATATCAGATATCTGGAAATAGCGGGCACAAAATACACAAATGAAATAGCACTAATTTCTAGCATGTACAGCACCAGAACATGACTACAGGAACAGCTCGATGTAAGTCGTAATTTCAAAGGAAAAAAAAAAAGAATATCCAATACAATATGTATAAAGTAAAGCCTATATATTTTATCAATGTAAAGGCCATGTTTTTCAAAAGTTTGAATCTGTTATAAAAGCTATATTGGATGAAGATCCTCATCTTTTATAACAAACTTGAAATAATTTTGGATTAGGAATTTGATTGCTTGTTAAAACATGGAGTACATGGAGAGAACACTAAAAGTTTTACTCGATTTTGATTTGTTTTGATACACATACATAAAAGCTTAAAGTCATGCATCACCAGTCACCACACCAATACAAAGTGAGGCAATAAAGTCATGTATTACCACATTGATACAAAGTGGGCATTAAAGTCATGCATCACTACACTGATACAAAGTGGGACACTGAAGCCATGCATCACCACACTGATTGTAAGTGGGGCAGTAAAGTCGTGCATCACCACACAGATACAAAGTGGGGCATTAAAGTCATGCATCACTACACTGATTGTAAGTGGGGCATTAAAGTCGTGCATCACCACAAAGATACAAAGTGGGGCATTAAAGTCATGCATCACTACACTGATACAAAGTGGGACACTAAAGCCATGCATCACCACACAGATACAAAGTGGGGCAT
>CAJDSM010023650.1:51112-77678 GCA_903981925.1 Ostrea lurida
TCACACAGATACAAAGTGGGGCAATAAAGTCATGCATCACTACACTGATTGTAAGTGGGGGATTAAAGTCATGCATCACCACACTGATTGTAAGTGGGGCAATAAAGTCATGCATCACCACACAGATATAAAGTGGGGCACTGAACTTATTATCAGCACATCAATACTAAGTGGGCACTATGTATCATAATTTGTCTTTTGTGTCAACATTTGCATCATCACAGTCTGCAAAAGCATATGCTATTAATCTCTCCAAATCAATGACAAATACCTAGTATACACTAGTATGCATTTGTCAGACAACTCATCGCTGGCACTTGTAATACTCTAATATTTTAGAATTCTTTTACAGATGATATGGAAAGATCTGATCTTCATTAATCAATAACCCTGAATGAAAATCCACAAAGAAACTCATTCACTACCTATTTTTGAAAATGCCAATCCCAGATTTGTATAGAGAAAGCACACACTCAAACTGAGAGTTCCACTAAAGCGAAAGTATTGATCCTCCGATCCACACCAACTTACCTCCTGCCCATCCCCACATCTCTATGGTGTTCTAAAACTCACCTTATCACTAATGGCATTGTACTTGATCCCTAGCTCATCTCTCTCCGCTCTACTGGCTGCCAGCAGGTCCTCCACTCGGTTGAGTTCCGCAGCCAGGAGCCTGTTTTCCTCCTCGAGCTGTGAGACAGTGGGTGTGGTCGTCGCCATCCTGGGAGGAGTGTAGTAGTCCGAGTCCTCAGGAGACAGGTGCTTGGTGATGATCTCCCTAACGCGAGCAGGGAGCTTGGCTGGCTTGTTGTCCTCACCGAGGACTGTGAGATCCTCGCTGTCTCTTAGCAGGGAGTCCTCTAATCTCTATAATAAAATATAAATTACATCAGTAAAAACTGCATTCATGTTTCAATGAACCTCAGCATAATAAACGTGATGAATAAAATTTGATGTTGTATTTAGATGCAATTAAAGTTACAAATTGGCTTAAAATCAAGATGATGAATATAATAAATGTATGCAAAAATCATAAACAAGCCTTGAGATTTTTTTTTCCCTTTTGAAAACTCTTGCACAGTAATTACAAAATCATAAAGTGATTATTCCCCTCTATACATTCATCACTCCGACTTTGGAACAGGGACTGAATTTTGCAAACAGCATGAATGGTTAATGAACTGAAGTGGGCAACGCTATTCATGGACGATAACGCACAACCAGCAGTTTATCAATGCACCATTTAATACAAACAAGGCTCTTGCAATTTAAATAAATGGCATTGTACAAAGCCATACTTACATCAATTATTAAAATTCTTATGATAACTCAAATGAAAGTTAAATGACATTTCTCATTTTGTAATGCTGTGAAACTACATACAAAGCAATATTGATCAGAAATTGGAAGGAGTTTAATGGGGAATTGGATTTTGAAATGGAACCACTGATATTGACAATACCTACATATTGTTCATATATTCTGTTTGCTGAACAAATATTGCCTTCTACTTTCCCTCTCTAACAGAAATATCTAACAAAGATTTCTGTCAAGTATCAATTCTGTCAATTTCATCCAGCAAAGCTGTACAAACACCAAGGTCTGCCCGGGCTTTATTCTTTATGTGTATGTCAATTCTGATTTGTTGGACTTTCTAGCCAATTCTAGGACAGACATTTTCAAGATCATTCCAGGACTGTTCTTATTATCTTTAAACTACACTATCAGTAAATGCAAAAATGACTAAGAACTTATTCTATGAAAGTATTGTTTTATAATTTTATTCAGTTTCATCAAGTAAAAAATCAAAATCACCCTTCCAAAAAATGTTGTCCAAGAGTTTCATGTTCTGGAGGAAAGGGTAATAATGCATTTCATTTACATGTATCTAAAATCTGTGTATGATTGGTAACAGGAGGGGCACTTGCATATGGGGGAGGGACACTTCTGATTTTTACACTACATGTACTTAATTAACTAATTTAAAAAAAACCGTGCCTGTTAATTTTATTTAGTACATGTATGTATCATAACTACAATTACTGTTAACTAAAAATAGCAATATGCAAATATTAAATATGTGATCTCTCATTGGAACATTCTGTTTGTGCTACACTACTAATGAACCAAAACATTTTTTTAAATAGTTGCATAATATTATTTGAAATAACATTGAAAACTTATATTTAGCAAATTTCCAATAAAAATTTTTCTGTCTTAGGTGAAAATTCTTTGATTTAATTTAAAGGTACCAGTACATATATTCATACCACAACATCCAAATCGCCATTCATTAAAGTTTATATTAGATTTCGTTACATCCAAATCTCCATTCGTCAAAGTTTATTTAGATAGTGCAACATCCAAATCTTCAATCACAGGGCTGTCGCAGCACATTTTGGGACAGGGTCCGGGTCCCTTTACATTGGGAAAATTAGCGTCATTGGGGAATTTCACTTACAAATTGGGTAAAAAGGACCCTTTTTTTAAATATTGGAAATGGGACCTAATATCTGACCCAAATCGGGTCGATTGACAGTCCTGAATCATCACTATTTCAATCTGTGTGTGTGTGTGAAGTCCTAAACATTAAAAACTTCTTCCTGCTTACATCCTTATATACTTCACATTTCAAAATGTAACACTTTTGCATTTAATGATGAAATTTTTCAAGAATAAAGTCTAGAAGCTGTTTTTATGATGAAAATATGTTTATATCATTCGTACAGATCAATACACAAATTACAACCACCAGGACTTCAAAAGATCATAATCACTGTAAAAAAAAATAATAAAAGAGAACAGCGTATCTCAAGCGTAAAATTTGTTTCCATTAAAGTCAAACTTTCGTGGTCTTTATACTAACACCAGCACGTTTAGTCGTTTACTGTTGTATTTGTGTAAGAAATGAGTTCCATCTAATAAATAAACATAGTACCATAACTTTTGTGGGAACCTAAAATGAACATTGAACTCTCTGATTTGAGCAAACATAAAAACAAGTGACTTTTAAACAGGAGCAAACGATTTTTACATGGAAATTCTGTGTATCATGGCATCATAAGTCATTCTAATTTCTAGTCTAAAGTTTGTGCATAACACACATTTTTTGAGATAAACATCATGTGACAAACATTTTTTGAAAAGTGATAGAATTCAAAATACGAATTCAATATTTGAAATGTCAAATACATATGAACTTGTGTAAAATTGACATGTTTACTTTTACTGATCAACCCTATATTGAAAAAACTGCAAATATTTATGGTGTAAATGATTTTAATTGATTAAAACTATATTTTAATGACCCTGATAATATATACTGTAATTCCTCAGCAATCAAGGCTATGCAATATTTTATCTGCTCCATACATAGTGCCTTCCCAGGGTTCGACATTCACACTCGTCACCATTCTCGCCATTTCCACCCTGATGTGACTTTTGACGACCTGTTTGTTAACATAGCTTGCCCAAATGACAACCTGGTGACGAGTTTGGATTGTCAGAATAATTTCTATTAATTGAAATAAGAATACAAAAGAAATACGTGAAAAGAATTAAAATACATTTCCTATTTGAAACTGAAAAATATATGCAGTAGATTTAGAAATAATATATTTGAAGTTCTTTTCGTTTCATATTTTTGTTTGGGCAACCTAAAATTCGTTCGAGCAACCTGAGATCAGTACTTAGGTTGCCCGAATGGCGAGTCCAAATCCTGACGAGTGTCGAACCTGCCTTCCAAACAAAATCCAACGGACGATATAGAGTAAGGATGTTATTACACACTTGTGATCAACTACAGGTCCAAGGGCTTGTTTACTCCGTTTGCAAAATTGCTCCCCTTTGCATCTTTTTGTCAATCTGGGGTTAACTGTACCAATTTCCAACAGACTAAAGTTTAATGAATAAAACAATACATGTATTTCCATCCTGTTTCATTTGTTGCTTACTCCAAATGTTGACAGTATCAAAACGTTACAAGTTCTCGAAAAATGTTTGATGTGTTTAATGTTTACAATAAAAAAAAAAAAATCACATATAGTATAACAAGAAGAAAGTTATGCCTAAAACTTTTCAAAATGTGCAAGCTTGTACATTAATAAAGAAAATTAATTTCAATGCAACAGTTTTGTCACCTAATGTGCAGAAAAGCATGAAGAGTATATATGCAACAGACCACAGATTCCAACCCCCCCCCCCCCTCATACTAATTAAGCTAATTGATAATCGGCGATCTAATCCGACGGATTACTTGCCGCATCTTACTCAAGAGTATACAGACTAGTGCCAGAGTACCAACATAAATGGCATTATTAATACAAGTAAAAAGAAAACCGTGCATTATGACTGATTTCATCTAGAGTCCAATGAAGCGAGTATCCTGCCATGGAGTTATCAGATTCAAAGGATGGTGAGTGTCCAAATAAATCTTTAACAGGCGGAGAATTTCTACGGTATGTAAAGTGGCTCATTATGAGCACATAACCACATAACTTATTAAAAAAAAACTTTGCAAAACTTCTGCAACTTTTATAACCGGAAGTATGAATTTGTGTGTAAATTGAGACTCGTATACGGGATAATAGTCCCGCAGAAATTGGGAAAATGTTTCTATAGCAACGGCGTCCACCAACGCGCACCTGTCAAATAAAATGACAGATCGAAATTGGCTGCTCTCAAACGTGCAAACCGAAGTACATGTAACAATAAATTGAGTATTTCTCAAAATTTACTGCAAAGTAGATCTATGTAAAATTTTGTGGTTGCACAATACACTGCACTTGCAGTTGAAAATGATCCAGGTGTACAAACTATAGGGAATGGCATTTAAACCCTAATAGGCTTAATACATTGCATTGTGACAGTTCATAACAAGAAATTGTATGAATAGATTGTAATGATCAAAAATGAAACTTGCATACAAATATCTCTCTATATATACACCAAACGATAAAACGAAATTTGATTTTTCTGGCTAAATTACATAACATGCTAGGTATATTATGTTCTCGACAGCGTCGAAACGAGAAACATCGATAAAACATAATTGATCAAAATGTCACCTGTATGACCCGTTCCAGCCGATCGTCTGACATGGGGTCCCCCGGGCTCAGGGCATGTAAAGCATTCACTGGGTAAATCTGACCACACCTTCTCTTGTAGAGGGCAGGGAACTTGCAACTTAAAGGCTCCCTGTATCTCTTTCACTTCACTTTAATGGATACACCTGACTGTGTATATTTTTCCAATAACGGCTCGTACTTTTAATTCATGTTCATACATGTCCATTGAACAGCGCCATGCAGGTACACTACTACAATACATTTCCCAGTATTGCGGCAATACACTTTTTAAATTGATCATGACAGTTAGTTAAAATCTAGGAAGTCTTAAATTTTATTCTTTAGATGAGAGTGCTAATTGTTTGTCTGATGCATTAGATAATGTTTTCAATGTAGGCCTATAACACAAAGAATTGAAAATGAATAGCTGTCATTGAAATCTAAATTATGTTTTAGATTTACAAAATAACATTATCCTTGAACAATGCATTAATTTAAAATTAGCAGTATTGATTGTTTTCTTCCACTGAACCAATAAGAATATTCTTAGTGCTGGGTGTCTTAAGTCAAAGTTTCCATGATGTTCTGTGCCAAAACTTATGTAAGCAAATCCGATTTTTACAAGTCCAAATCAATTTATGTAGGCCTACAGTGCATGTACGTGTTTCTAAACCTTCCAACATTTGAAACACGATACTGTTTATTGCTTCCGAAGTTATTTATTCATTTTATGGTGATGATGGTGATGAATAATGAGAGAGAGAGAGAGAGAGAGAGAGAGAGAGAGAGAGAGAAGAGAGAGAGAGAGAGAGAGAGAGAGAGAGAGAGAGAGAGAGAGAGAGGAGAGAGAGAGAGAGAGGTGAGGTAAACCTTGTTTTAGAGTATGCGATTTATATGATAGTTTTTCTACCTATAATGTCAAATGTCTGGATTTAGAAATAGTGCTCCATGAGCGCGAGCGTGAGTGATAGGGAAGTCTACCTAAATATTTTTTCCGGAACCGAGTTTCGGGTGTATTTGGATTCTAGTTTTTAATTTTATAGATTTTTTCCCAATACAAATCATATGACCCTATATTTATTCACTGATTGAAATGCATTGTTTTATTATATATTTTTTTTCGTTAGACATTAAAAAAAAAAAAAAAAAAAATAAATAAAATAAAATAGACCAATGACAGCAAAGCTAATAAAACTACGTCGGTTTTCATTACAAGATGGCGGACTCCTTTAAAGAGAAAACGCCAGCTCTTAGAGTTAGTCAAGTATGTATGCTATTTTGTGCATTAAAGAACAATGTAAATATTGCAAAATCAATTTACATCATTGCACTTTTTGTTCACAGGTTTCATTTGAATAATTATGATTTTAAACACGCGACGTTTTAATCTTTTCAGTGTCGCAGATACTTGACACCAGTATGTTGATGGAATTGTCACATGAATACTGATATGTATACACACTAAATACCGTAAAACATTACAATGGAAGACATACGAAACACTCCTAGCACTCAGCGCTTGAATTATCCTTGCAGACAGTCAGACTACGTTTGACTTCTATGTTAATCCAATTCTCCCTAATTTAAATCTAAAATGGTACATAACAAGTCGCCTCAGGTCAGTAGTAAATAAGCATTATAACTTGGTCAGCTGTGAGGCTAAGTAAAAAAGCTGACTTACCATTCAATAACATTGTTTGGAACAGGTCCAGAGAGAGAGAGAGAGAGAGAATGTTTTTTTTTTTTTCGCAGACTTTGGATGGTGTATATGATAAATTTGTATGTAACATTTTCTTGTGCAATGAATCATACAGCATTTACACTTCTTCATGTGCTGTGCTCTGATGAGTATTGTTGCACAATGTAATAGAAGGTGAAACAGGGATTTTTTTAGGGTCTGTCAGGGGCGAGAAATTAAGGCCCCATTCCCAATGCTAAAAAGCAGGATTTTTCCCAATTTTTACTTTAGAATCCCAAACATGGCTAAAATCAAAATGGGGTACATTACTAATCATAAATCTCCTTCTCGGGTCCATAAATTTCAAATTTTGCACAAATTGAGAAGCAAATATATTATATTTGCTTCAACTTACAATTAATATAAGCTTTAACCCAAATGAAAGTCCAATTATACATTAATGCAATGATTTGGTTCTCTCTATATACTTATCTTTTAAAAGCATTCCCAATTTCAATCATATGTCGCTAATTTTTCCCAATTGGAAAGGCCCTGGCCCTGATATTAAGACCTAAAAAAACCCTGTGAAAACCATGCGAGATAGGTATTAATTACATTAAAAATAGGATACAAATTTTGCCCCCTACTAGGGCTATGCCATAATACCGGTATTCTGATATATTGCAATTTGTTAATAATAAAAATTATTGTATTGCAACACGTTTTTTCAATACTGGTATATCGGCAAAGATGATCGGGCTAGGAATTTATGACTTCAATTTGAGATTCCTCACATTAAATATTAGGTTTGATATGGCTGAATCATTTCCGTGATTATTCTAAACATCTTAGACAGTTTTTCTACTTCCAATAGAGTAACTGAGTTAAGCAACCTTGTTTCTAATTTTTCATTTATTCTGCATAAAAATCAATCTCAAAGTTGATGAAAGAGATAAGATTGTTGATATTCTTATTTGAAAATATTGCAATATATCGTGATACAAAAATTTTACTCAATGCACAGCCCTACCCCCTACGTAATACCACCAACAAATGGAAGTCAGTAGAAATTTGCTATTTTGAATAGCTTGATATGCTGTTTGCGATCATCAGACGATTAGTAATAGCTTCAGCCTTGGAAATGTCCAAAGGGAGTCTACATACAGACCCTAAAGCGTGCTACTACCCCTCCAAATCGTTCGTTTCGTTTCGTGCAAATCGTTCATCGTTCCGTTCCAAGCGTTCAGCGTTCCGGGCAGACCGTTCATCGTTCCGTGCAAACCGTTCAGCGTTCCGGACAAACCGTTCAGCGTTTCGTGCGAACCGTTCAAAGCGTTCTGCGAGAATTGTTCCGTGCGAGAAGCGCTTCGTGCAGACCACGCCCCCTAGAAACTTGAAGGGCATAAAAATTTTCAAATTTTTTTCATTTTCCATTTAATTTTAATGGTGTGAAAAATTTAAGCGTCAATTGTTCAGTTACACTTAAAAGCGAGATAATCTTTGTTATGTAAACAAAGCCAGCGGCGCGATTTTGTTTACAATAGAAAAACCCTGTTTAAAACAAAATGGAATGCGGGAAACATTAATGTTCAGAATGAACTTGTATTTGAAAAATCTGTATACGAAACGTTTACTAAAAACAACAACAACAATACGGGTCTTGTGTTTTCTCAAGAAGAATTAGACGGAGCGGATATTTACGATGTACATGTATACACAAGTATCTGTATTACATGCCACGTGCGAATAATACCTTGTACCTGTCTTTTCAAACAAGGATATCTAATCACTGCTCAATTTAGATTATGTCTGCCTGTCCAAAACTATCGAAGTTTGACAACTTATCGGAAAGGTATAGTTCTGCTCTAATATCATGAGTTTTCAACTATACATTTGATATGCGATTGGGGGATGATATACACAGACTTCGACATAACTGAATTGGATGCGTTTATCATTCTTGTACACATACACATGCATCGAAGTTAGCTGCATGATTCCTCAAATATCAACTGACACAGCTCTCTCTCTCTCCTCTCTCTTCTCTCTCTCTCTCTTCTCTCTCTCTCTCTCTCTCTCTTCAAAAGAGGTTGCTCAATCTAATTCGTCCGAACAAATATCTCTATTCGTCCGAACATGTACAAATATCTAATTCGTCCGAACGAATCTCTCTCTCTCTCTCTCTCTTCTCTCTCTCTCTCTCTCTCTCTCTCTCTCTCTCTCTCTCTCTCTCTCTCTCTCTCTCTCTCTTCTCTCTCTCCTCTCTCTCTCTCTCTCTCTCTCTCTCTCTCTCTCCTCTTCTCTCTCTCTCTCCTCTCTCTCTCTCTCTTCGTCCTTAAATCTGGTATCTCGCCCGACTCAATATATTTCACACCTTTTTTGCTAGACGTCCAAGCTTAGGAACTCTACGGACTCTAATTCTTGTTGCGAAAAAACCCTTCGAATATGCATGGATTAAACAATGTTCTCTTTTTAAACACCGCCGCATCTAATAATATTTTACCTAGAATTAGCGGACACAAACCTTCCAATCTGCATGGATTTACAATGAATTTAAGAAAAGTTCATGAATGAAAATAGTTTTTTACATTTTGAGAAAAAAAAAATATAACGACACACACATGTCTATAGCTACTATCATTTGGAAAAATATTAATTTACTATCGTCTCATGGAAATAAATAAAATATATATATTACGTGGTAAACATAAAATATTTTCAGTTTGTACAGTATTGGGTCGGTCGGCACATCTCGGAAAACCAATCTTCAATAGTGACATGATTTTATATAATTCTGAAGAGGTATTGATATAATACTTGAACCACGCACAACATTAACACGCACTGTTCCTTTGTGATTCCAACATACAGGTATACATATATTATATTTTGTGCTTATACTAAACGCTAGTAGAAACATTTATGATTATTGTAGCATTGCTGCATATATGTGTGTATATATCAATAGCATATTTTGTGAGAATTTCGCATTAATAATAATCGTAACACTTGCAAAACAACGTCGCGATTATGCATGCCTCTCCTTCCGTTTTACCTGTTCCAACAATCTTTATTTTTCATTTGATAATTAATTGTAATTAGAAAAAAAAATATGCCAAGTGGAACAGATATTATTCATTTTAATTGTAGACCATTACTATCTTCCCAATTTTTAATATATAAATCATTGCGTTAAAGATATTTTAGAATTTAATCGCACCCGGAAATTGACCTGAATACCAAGCGTACAGGCCACGCTACCATTTCATGTAAACCAATCATCATCATTCACAAAGCGTGCACCGCCTCCGTTCAAAGCGTTTCGTTTCGGGCAAAGCGTTTCGTTCCGTTTAAAGCGTTTCGTTCCGTTCAAACCGTCCACCGTTCCGGCAGACCGTTCATCGTTCCGTGCAAACCGTTCAGCGTTCCGTACAAACCGTTCAGCGTTTCGTGCAAATCGTTTCAGCGTTTCGTTCGTGCAAGTGGGTAGTAGCACGCTTTAGGGTCTGTAATATTCACTGTGTTGCATAACATGTACAAGAATAATGTTTATGATATTATATTTGTTTTTGCTGAACAGCTGGATGCCTCTGAACTGGACAGTGAAGTTGTACACATCATAAAGGCGCAACTGAACAAATTATTCAAATATCACAAGGTGATTATAATTGTATTTGCACATTAGTATTATGGGAATAAGATTAGGAATATTTATAGATTATAACAATTAGAGGGAAGTGTCTGCTACTTATTAGACATGCAAATGATACAAACCTTAAATGGGATGTTGCTCCATAGGCATTGCATATTTTCATATTTTATTCATTTAACTTTATGATATTTGTAAAAATAATAATGATAATTTAAATTTCTCATTGTCACTCAAATTATCAGTGAAAAATGTAATTGAACAAGGATAACTTTGGATTGTTATTCTTATCAATTGCTTTTGTTATTAAATCAGCAAATAACAGTTTACTTCTCCAATACGTTTAAAACTTAAGTCTTGAACAATCTATCAGAACACTGTTTCATCATGTCCCATATAATGATATGTAGATTGATTGATTTTTGATACTCAATACTATATACAGTCAGAGTCGTATAAAACAGAGATAAGCAACTTCTCCAAGTCTCGTATTATCTCGCAGTCCCTATTGTTTCGTTAAAAAAAAATGCATACACTGATTTTGATTTAATACGTATACCACCTTAATAATGAAAGATATAAAGTGCAAACCTTCCAAATCCTATCACAAAAACATTCAAGATAAAAACATTCAAAATAATTTTAGAAGATGCTTCACTTCAAAGTGAAACAAAAAAGAAGTTTCAAAAGGCGATACATGATGCAAACTCACCAAAATCCGCGACATTTCAGGAAATGTTTATGATTTGCCTAATTGTTTGTAAATAGTAATTTTGTTGGATCATCAAATCATATCAAAACTTTTTGCATCTGATTCAGATTTATGATAAGAATGAAACAAATTTTGATTAACATTAATCTATCAAACCTATCAATAGGAATTAGCAATTTATAGGTGGGACCGTCACATATTTTAAGCAGTAAACATGCCGCCATAGGAGTTGCTTATCTCTGTTATACATGTATATGTCTCTGATACTGTATAGCAAACATTTTTAAAAAATGTATTGAAAATGATAGTTTATGTTCATAGAAATGAAAGTAGACATGGTGGTGTTGGTATTGATCATAGGAGACTATTTTTGTAAGTGGGTAGAACTGGTGGCATTGAAGAACAGCAAATCAAATGTCTGGGGAATTTTACACCATTATTGTATTCCTACAAGGGTATCTCCTTCAGCATCTTCAAACTTTTCATAAAAACCTACTTTGTTATTAAGCTAGAGTAAGTTCTATTTACAAACATAATACATCTAGGATCAGTGAGATGATGAGACGTATTCGATATTTTGATTATTGCGTTTTGTTAGATAAATTAACACTTTTAATTATTTTTCTTACAGAGCAATGTGCTGGTTACATACGATCCGGAAATAACTGCTATCATAAAGACTGCCATCTGGAGAGTAAGTACATGACTAATAACCAGAATTAGCAGGGATTGTAGAAAGTGTAGTTTGAATTAAAATTGTGTTGTATCTAATACTTTTCAAGTTCCCTTCTGCATGTAAATACTTTCCTATGCTTAAAAATAGGTCTTTTATTTTATAAAAAAAAAAAAACTTTTAGAAGCTTAATGAAAATTTAATGAGTTTTCTGCTTTAAATTTTGATGTCTAAGAGACATTTTGAAATCATTTTTTTGCACTGGTCTCATGGTAGAGGTACATGTATACCCATGAATTCATATTTCCATGAAGCACAAGTGCAATACCCTTAAGAATTAGGATTCTTCCAAAGACAAATGTAATCTCTCACAATATGAACCACTGACCCCAAGAAAATGATCAGTGATTTTACATTTGTGAGATGTGTAATATAGTGTAGTGAGAAAAAAACTATATGTATATACCCAGTGAAACTTGTTTAATTCGACATGTAATGGGAGATAGTGTTTTGATGAAATACACTGTGTTTCATAATAAACAGTGCCTAAAAACAATGAAAATAAGGGTTGAAATATGCAGCAAAACAGATTGCACAGGTGTTGGATAAGGCAGTATTCACTGTAAAGGTCAATATCTGCACACTAATTTCACTTGTTCAGTGTAAAAACTGTAAATTACATCCAACAGACAAACTGGATTTCACTTCTTTGAAGTATAGTCCTATGTCCTTTTTACTATAGTTAGATTTACAATACACTGACTTTGATGAAGTCTTAGTTATGATTCAGAGTGACTTAAATTTTGGTATTGCAGTCATACCTACCATAATACCAGATTTGCTACATCTCTAAAAAATTTCAAGTTACATATATGTAATCTAGGTGAGCTATTTTTGAGAGAGTCTCTAGTTTTTGGACTGCATTGGCATGCTTCTCAGAAAGCCTCTAGATCATCAAATAATTTGTTTCTAAATTAGAAATTCTAATTACAGTGTATAATTTTATTTGATTACGTACATATGTTGATGCAAGCTCATACTAGTGATACTACCCATAATGCCCTGCATCTCCGCACACAGACCCCTACCGTTTGACGCACAACTTATCTCTATTTGGGATAATCCACATCCGCTATTACAGCGCGGCCTAATTACATAGGCATTAGTGCAATAAATGCACACTTATCATCAGAGATTTCATTTTTAAAAAGCATAGAATTTTAAAAATGAATTAATTTTGCAACGTGTGTATTACAAGTATATAGAAAAAAGAAGGAAAACTTGTATAGAACACTTAAGATTAAAAAAAAATTCAAATGGGATGCATTGTTTGGTTTGAAAGAAAACATTGACACTATAATGTGACATCACAATGCACAGTTGACATCAGCTGGTGTTGTATTCACAGAAATTTCCAATCCCACAATGCCTACATGGAAGAGGTTGGTTTTGCGTGCGGAACGACCTCTGGCAGAAGTTTGGATGCAAGCTATGCATTATTTTATTTATTACCAAAATGAGAATTTGCTACAAATGAATTGTGATAATTACTCTGTATATTTCTATATTTCATTTCTATTTTGACTTTTTGCAAACATGAAATGATGACAAATTTCCATTACAATGGATATATCAGTTATATAGTCAGCCTGAATAGCCAGGAGTGTCTGACAATTAAAATAATGATTTTAAGTACCGGCTATTCTCCCCCAGTTACAAAATAAGAAATCTCATTGTGAGTGCAATTTCCTGATTTATCATCATTATAGGCGAAGGAAATAAATTAAAAGCCGCTAATATCAGTATATGTAATATTATATCACAAAATTGATTTCCTTTGTCATGAAATCGGATGTTAATATGTTTGCTCAGCTATACATCAATATCTGCTTTTAATATTCATAGTTTTCAATATCCGTAAATCTTTGAAAAATTAATCGAAGTGATATGTAAATTGTAGGTCTGCCCCCAAAAGAGAATAGCCGCCTTGTAACATATGATAAAGAATATGAATCACAGCTTTGTTGGTTAGAATCAAATTAGACAAACATTAAAAATGCTCATGCTGGAGATATCTTTTTACCATAATTCATTGATAAAAATTATCTAGGATTAATGCTAAAAATGTTTATCTCCAAAACACAAATAAAGTACCAGGGTATTGTTATTTTTTTTAATGCATTAAAAGTTTTATCAAAGGAAATTGCCTCTACCCTTAAACTTTAACCTACAATGGCCTGAGACAGAGAGCTGCTTGTCCAATAAGAATGTGAATGATTGATGGAGATTTAATTGATGTTTTAATCTCCTGTCAATAAATGCTGAGTAGGCTGATATTAATTTAATGTGTGCACTTCTTGATATGGCCCATGGAATAGATAACTGTAATGGAGAAATATAAATCTAAAATTCATTGTATTGTGCATCCTGTGGATTGAAAAAGATACAGAGTATGTTTTAGGAGTTGTCTCCCTTCAATCTGTACTTGAATAGATGTATTAATTCACATCTAGCTGGCTTATTCTTATTCTTGCATAATAGCCAACATTGTAATCAATTTATCTGGGTAGAAAACTTAAGTTGAGTGTGTCCATTTTTTAATGGAGTAGGGAGGAAATTTTGATTGTAAACAGCATAAATTTTGTGAAATTTTGATTTATTTGATACTAAGACAGAGCAGAGCAGATATACATGCACGTACCAGAGGTCTAGATTTTTGATATGGCGTTATTTCTTATTCATTTTATGAATATAGACTGCTAGAAGACTGAAATTATTGTGAGGTTTTGTAAATCTAGTGTCTGAAACACATATAAATGAAACATCAGTACAGGAAGGTACACACCAGACAGTGCAGACACATATATGGTGAGAATCTCACAAGTTGTTAGAATTTGTGTTCAAACCATTTGTATTTATACTGTAAAATACAATACAGTATGTTCGAGTCAGCATGTTATAATGGGGGTTGATTGAATTGCAACATGAAAATGAAAGAAGTGGGTACAAACATACACACAATATATAATATGTAGATGCATGCTTAAACTGTAAAGTTATATTAGTACTTTTATCTATATGGATTACAACTGCATGCAAACATGTAATTAAAGAATTAAGTCAAACCAGTTTTACCAAAGGACTTGGTACATATAAATATGTAAAGTGTATATAAATTGTCCATGTTTATTATCAGAATCAGTGTGTATGTTTGGGGTAAGGTTCTGGGAATTAGGTGTGTAAATTATGCATTGTCCAATGGATTATTATTGTCAATACTGAATTACTGGCAATTTAAAAGTTATAGCAGTAAAATTTTGTCGTGGTGTCTGAAGTTCAGTTCCAAAAAATGATTTCTAAAAATTCAATAACTGTAAATTATAGAATATTAATTTCTGACTTTGGCACTAATTATGTAAATGCTGGTGATACCTCTGGGATAGGATAAAGACTCGATTGATTGAATTCCACCTCCGTGTTTGAAATGTGATTTGTTGCTGGCTGCATGAAGCAACTTATCATTCATGGTAATCGATACAATCTCAATGAACTATTGATTGATTGCCAGCTAAACTGAAATTTGCTGACAACATAAAACATCATTTCGTATTGATTTTTACAAAGAAACAGGTAGTGAGATGGCTATATCTCGCTGTAGAGTGTAAAGAACAAATCTGCATGGTTATAAAGACGCATTGTTCATGGCTAGAAAGGCTGAGAGCAGGATACTGACGTGTGGGCAACACAGCATCTCCATTTTTCTTACCCAGACATGTGACCTTGAGAGGTCATTTCAGCTTGACTGTTCAGGGCACATAATTTGTTTCCAAAGTAGAAAAAAATAAATTGAGAAAATAATTATATATGCGTTTGTCTGTGAAAATAGAAAAGAACATCTGATTTTGCAGCAAAAGGAAGATATTTCCTTTATTTATTGCCTATACAAGCTGTGCAGTTTGAATAGAGAAAAACTACAAGCAAGAACCTTTATTATTACAAAAATTCTAATGCAAATGACTGGTAATTGACTTGCACAATATATTCCTGCACTAGAGTCTTTTACAGCCATCGCAGAACTTTTTTTTTACTTGATTATCAATTCAGCTAAGATCATTCATTTGAGGCCTACGTGTAGACTGAGATTATGCTGGTGACATTAATTTAATGCTGAATCACAACTTTGAAATTTTAGTTAATGAGTTAAATGTTTCTCAGAAGTATCTGAGCTAGGGATTTAATTATTCTTGAGCACTGAATTAAATACTGCATTCTGTGGTTTTCAACAGTCTCTTATCAACCAGCAAAAGATGACCCTATTTGAACCCAAAACGTGCCAAGTTGTTCGTATTAATTTGGTTCCGTATTGAAAACAGTAAACATGTTTAGTGAAAATTAATATTTAATCAACAGATTTAGTAACAAAGGGTTGAAAGGGGGGTGTAAAGAATATAAGATTCAAAGACTTAATGAATTTAATATGACAACCAAATTTTACGGCATGTGAATTATAGGTTGTGATTATTGTACTGGGTGTTATTGATCCATGTTTTTAAAACTTTTTTTAAAAGAAAAATCTCTCATGGCTTTAAAGAATGGCTAGAGATTGCAAAGACCAGAAGATAAGCATTGTAACTTATGAGGCCCATGGCTGACATAGCTCACCCGAGTCGCAGCAGACTCTTGCTAAAAGAAACAGAAAATTTTATTAACTTTAATTGAGCTTGCTATTCTTAAATTTCACCACTTATCAATATGACATATTTATTTAGTCATGTTGGTGATATAAAAACAACTTCTTTTGTCAATACCTAAGAATATTTACCCAGTCTCTCTCTCCCTGTTGTTGTCAGATATTGGCCTGGGGACTAATTTTACACACTGCAATTGCTCCCTGTATAAGGGTTATATAGAGGATATCTATGTTATATACTTTGTTTACATTCGCACATGTTCATAAATTTTCATTCCTTTATGGCCGGTTGCGTATCTTGGGTTTAAACCCCCGATCAATGATCCTGGGTTTGAATCCAGGTTTACGCGTTGCACACAGGTAGGGTTGAGGTGAGTACGGCTTAGAATTACGGTAAATACTGAACCAGGTGTATGGGTGGTTTAAACCCGACTTCACGTGCTCATGGGGAATGATCGTGGTTTATTTGTATGCAGTGGATTGGTTTGAGATTGTAGAAAGATTGATTAAAAAAGAACAAAAGACACACCTTATCCTACCATGAATATGATATGACTATAGATTTTTTTTTCAACTTGCATATAAGTTGTAAATCGGTATTTATGTGAACATTTTGTTTTAAATGCACCAGTTCATCAAATAATATCGTTTTACCCAATCTTAGTTTGTTGCTTTTAGGTAATTGTGTTTATTTAAGGTGCTATATAAATGTACAACATATTAATAAATGATACATATATTTTATTAATAATTTCCGACTTTACAAGATTGTTGGGTTTTTTAAATCTAGATATTGATTGTGGTTTGTTTGGAGGATTCAATGTTGCACAATTACAGACGTCTATATAATATGCTAAACGCCATGCGTAATGCCAGTCTATTTTTATTTCATTGTTATACTGTTAAAAGTGACAAATAGGTCCGATTGACTGGGTGTTTAAAGGCTTATTATAAATATATTATTATGTTGTAATTGTAAATATGACATATGTCACTATAATAAACAATTTACTTACTTACTTACTAATTGATTTCTAATAACTTTTAGCTACTAGTATTTTATTTCACTCGAAAATTTGTTATTCAGGAAATGGATTAATTGTTTTTGGGCACTCTATTGCACTGTAAGACTGTATTTCAAGAATCATTAAGAAAGTTCCTTAAAAGGATGATATTTAATTCAAACGTAAATTAATCTCATATTCTAATTTTTAAAAATTATTTTGCTGTTGTTTTGTTTATTCTCAATGATATCCTTAAGTTTCAAGCTTTTTGAAGCTTGCAAACATCCTTAAGACTCCTTCCCAAAATCAATTAATTCAAATGGAAATAACGTGTAATGTTTCGACATCCCTTCTATTTTTACACTCAAAAGTTTGGATCAGGTAAGCTTGGTTTAGTTTTGAAGCGTGCAACGGAATTACTACTCAGGTAACCCCGACTCACCCGGCATTTGAACCCGGCTTGCGTGATCCGTGGATCAACCACTGAGCTGTACTTATGTAAACTAGAGATGTGCAACCGGCCATTAGTTATATATATTTGTACCCATCATCTACAAATGGTTATGACACACATTATATTAAGATTAATACAATTGTTTTGTACATGATAATGATGTGCTTGAAGTTGCTATACTACAGACACTTAGAGAGCTTTGAATAGAATACAATGGAAAATGATGAGACTATCAGAAGATGCTATTCATAGTGATGTAATACATATTAGGCCTAAATGATTTCTGAAATAGGAATGAGGTATAATCATCAACTAACCTAATGCACATGATTTCCGCTAGAGTTTTGTGTTGCCCTGGTTTTGTCCTCATTGGATATTGTGCTTTTGGTTTGTGCCGTGGGCCATAATTATATCGCTTCATTCACTTGGGTTAAAATACTATTAAAAGTTTTAAAACAAAATAATATGGAACCCAAAACCTATAATGCTGTGGATGGTGTATGTGGAAAAACCATGGATTGACATCATCAACAATTCAATAATGGTTTACCCATGCATATATTTCAAACTCTGTGTACTTCAGTTTCGTATTTGATTGGTTTGTAAAATGAGAACCTCCCCTTCCTCCCTTTCTTATTTTCAATGCATCATGATATTGTTTATTATTTTAGTACAATCACAAATCTCTCTGAGTAAATGTTTTATGTATGTAAAATTCATTAATTCTGGGGACAGAAGTTGAAGATACCAGGTCACTAAACAAGCGATACATTAGGGACCTATTTCAAGACAGCACCAACCAGAAATTATAGTGGATGTCTAGTGAAGTAATCAGATATAATTATAAGCTATAGATCCACAACTTGTTTATGAGATGAAACATGATACTTGCAAAATTAGCATTTTCTATCTCTGGAAGTTTTGCAGTTTTGTTAAATATTTAATTCATTTTTATACAATCTAGCTTGTATAATACACCATAAGCAAAAACTATCAAGATGTTATTTATGCAATCAATGTCTTGGCATTTTCTCCATAGAATACAAAATTCTGTACAAAAATGTCTTTTAATCTTTGATGTGGTATTGCATATAAGCCAAGACATTTATTTGATTATTAAGCCTTTAAACCTCTTATTATGTAACTAGATTTAATAAAACACAGGCCTCACCACTGAATATTCATGAGAATGGTGACATTTGTAATATTTTAAAAATTTATGTTCAAGAGACCAAATTTATTAAAACTGGCACTCGGTCTCATAACATCTTGTTGGGGTCCATCATGCAATGTTATTTTCAATTAGTGAAAATAATATGTAACAGGAAGGGAGAAAATGCAATGGACTAGACTGGGATTTGAACCTGGGCCCCCAGAATCTCCAATCAGGTGCTCTACCAACTAAGCTATCTGGCCACCAGCGATTGAACCTCACTGACTGTTACAATCCTCCCTCCTTAATTGTCTTCATCCCCAAAGATTATTGTCCCTGGCTGAACTTTCACCTGCAATTCCAGGGGTGTTCAACAGCACCAAGTGTAATAGGAAGTGAAAAAATGCACCAAATATAATAGGAAGGGAGAAAATGCAGTGGACCAGACTGGGATTTGAACTTGGGGCCCCCTGAATCTCCTGTCCGATGCTCTAACAACTGAGCTATCTGGCCACCAGAGATTGAACCCGGCTGACCGCTACACTCCTTCCTCCTAAAATTGTCTTCATCCCCGAAGACGCACAACCCAGGTTCTTATTGCCCCTGGCAGGACTTTCACATGCAAGTGCAGTGGTGGTCATCGGCACCAAATGTAACAGAAAGGGAGAAAATGCAATAGACCAGACCGGCATTTGAACCTAGGGCCCCTAAATCTCTAGCCAGGTGCTATACCAACTGAGCTAACGAACCCGACTGACCGTTCGAAAGGCACCCATCATTAATTTAGGGAAAATGGTAAATTTCTTCTTCATTTCTTCAGACTGACCATAAGCAATTTATAATAATTATAATAGATGAATCTACAGAAAGTAATAATGATCCTAAGTTGTGAAATGGACCCCTTGCATTAAATCGGCTTGAATTAAATCTCATTATCCAAAGATGTATTTGGCCAGTTTGAAAAGGATTCAGCCATTAGGTTTAAAAAAAACAACACTTTGCAGAATTTCTATAGTATTGAAGTAATAATTTAGGAATTTAAAATCAATGCATATATAACAATCATTTTCTTCACATAATCTTTAAATGCAATATTTAGAAATCATTGCATAGTTACTTTTTATGAATTTCAAAATGAAGTCAGTAGTAGAGATGCGGGTATACCCAAATGATTTCGGAATTGGTACAAAATATTCATTGCTTATAAGAAAGTGTGAAATCTTTGATTGCTGAAGCTATAAAATGGACAGTGGGGGCTGCCAGGCAGACTGAACAGAAAGCGCATTGTAAATCTTTCACTGTTGCTAAACAACAGATTATTTTACAACCATGATTGATATTACTTGTGTCTAAATACAAATTTTGTATTCTGTATGTGGTTGGTAATGTACATTTGTAATAGCTTTCCAAAGCAATATCAGATACGAATATTACCAATATATGACACATGTATACTGTAAGGGATTTCATGGGATTTTCAGTGCATACTGACCTAGCTCATACATGCATACCTTCAGTTCATCAGGGTCCAAGTAATAACCTCGGGATGGCCTTGACCTTGGAGTCTGGGACTGTATAGCTAACTGGGCCAGTTGTCGTGACTTTGTTGGGCGAGTATAGGCAGACCTAAGGCGGTCAAATTTGGATCCGAGAGGCATGGACTTGGGGTCGGAATTGGAGGTGTCGGGTGGGTGTAGGTATTGCTCACTGAAGTCGGAGAACATGTCGCTGACGACCGACCCTCTGTCTTTGTAGCCCACCATCAGATCATCAGTGCTAGAGCTGGGAGCTCTCTCATTGTCTTGCAATCCTAGATACCCATTCTGAAGATTTTCTGATGAAATGTCCACCTCTCCATCACTTACACTTCCAATATTGTCATCATCTTCATCATCATCATCATCACTTTCATCCATTTGCCTTCTGTGAACATCATCCTTTTCCTCATCTTCTGATTCATTTTCAAAATCATCTTCATAATCGTTTTGCTCTCCAGTCTGGAGACTGCTTATTGGTGACCTATATGCACTTTCATTCTGACCCTTGTCATCAGAGATATCATCTTCCTTGTCATTTTCCAGCCCATTCCCATTTTCTGTTTCATCAATTTCTATGGCTGCAGAGCTTCGTCCACTGGTGCCCCCACTCCCAATGATTATTTTTTCAGGAATTTCTTCTGACTCCCTGCTTGAGGCCCCACTGCCATTCATATCCTCTTGACCAGCCTCTCGAGTTTTTCTGTCATCATCCATATTTAGCTCGTAGAAATTTCCAGGTGTATTCCTATTTTTCCACCAGAATCAAAATAGAATGTTGCCGTCCAAATTCACAAAAGAAATGATAAAATCTACGATGATATGCTGCAGCAGTCGATTTAGCTTTGAGGACAAGCAATTGTTAGTTTATGGAAGTCGTGTAAGGTTATGTCACTTTAACTGCCACATGTTTCCTGAGTGTAAATGGCCGTGTGCCAATCTACCATGATTTTTTCCCAATAAGGTAGAGTAATCAATTCCTTGTTGACTATGGATACATTCATTGATCTATTTCTCTGGACTTATCAGTAGGGATCTATGGTAAACCAAGAGAGGTTCAGAAAGCAGAATTTAGAGTTACTTTCAGTTTGGTATTTTATTTGATATTAGGAATATTTGTAATAATTTTTCATGAGGCACTTGTGACATTAAAATAACATGCAATGTTTTATTAATACATCATCTTATTAAGATTCTTTACTTGAATTTTAGGACTTAAATGACAAACTATTTATTCAACTTTCAAAATTTATTTTTAAAAAAAAACCCAAACTTTCAACATTTATTGCAAACTGATGTACCTTTAAACAAGACAGAGCAAGGCTAAACAATAAAGAGAGGACAGAATACACCTATTTAAATACACAATCCAAATCTTACCACAAATACTATTCAAAAACACACTGCTATCTTTAGATATGCACTCATACATGAATTTTTACAGTCGAATTTTTCAAAAATCGATTATAGTGTTCATATTATTAGAAGTCAAATTATTTTCTACTCAATGTTTATAAGATTCTGAATTGCATATTCCTTGTGCAAATCACCATTGTTATATTCAATAAAATCATATACCGGTAATCTGTCGCCAAGACTTAATGGGCACAGCGGTACATGATATGCTGAATACACACCGACAATCTTTGTGTTTTTATATCTGCGTTTCATGTTGCAGCTAGCTAGCATACAAATATTTTGCATTAAAGCAATATTGATAAAATTGTTAAAGTATAATTCATTATTGATAAAACTTTTCAACAATGGTGAGAAAATATCTATGTAATCTAATATAAACACTACAAAGCATTTTAAGAAGGACAGCTAGATTTTTAAAATTATTTTATAAATGTACCTTGAAATTCAAATGGACACTTCTTGAACTATGATAATTTGGTATTTAGTATGAAGATGTGTGGAAAAAAAATAATTGAAATAGTGTTATGGTAGAAAGTGTTGTACATGAATTATATGATATATGTTTGAGTGATGAATGTAAACATTTCAACTCTTGTACTATAACACAAATTTTAATTATTTAGTGGAGAGAAAAAAATTGTACATGTAGAATTTTTGATCTTTGACAAGGATAAAAGTACACATAGTAAATGTAAGTGTGAAGGACATTTATTTCAATCCCTGCAGACGATTCGTGATGGATAAGCAAATATCGAAGACAAATCTCTCAGTGGTTGTGAGGAAATTCTTGGCAGGGTTTTAGACACAATATCGGTCCCTTATAAAGATTTTCCTTATCAGACGTGTTCAAGATCTGTTTTGTCACACTATGACAGAGTAACCGTTGATCTGTATCTGGTAATTTAAATTAGATATGAAGATTTCTTGAATGAGTTTCGTATATGTGTGTACTGGGGTATATATGCTGAAATCGATTAATTGAAGTACATACTGTGTTTGTGATAGTTGTAAATGTGCCTGTCCGTGACCACAACCAAAGATCAATAGTGCCTGAAGTGATCAATTTTGATTTCATCAAAAGTCTATGAACCACATAATGTTGAATTTTGAATAAAAATTAGTCTGTTGATTTTTTATAATGTTCATTAAAAAAAACTAAAAGCCTGTATAACTGACAATCCTCATCATTTGACACTTTCTCTGACACAGAGTATCTGCAATAACAAATTATTTTTTCATATTGCGTATATATTTGCAAAGTATATTTTTATCATGCAAATATCATATTTGTTATATATATTAGCTAAAATTAAAAAAAAGTTAGCAGAGTTATAATCACTTGGTGTTTCATTCGAGAGTTGAACTGTATGCTCTGCATCATTACTTAATGCCAAGTTTCACTCAGTAAGTATGAAGGGCACTCCGGGCCTACTCGATATTGTATTGTAGTAAATGACTTATGAATTCTTTATCACATGAAAGTCTGCGATCAGGCCGTTGTGGTGAATATAAAAATGTGTATGAGCCATGTGGATAAAATGTACAGTACTACTTGATACCCAGGTCTTTATCAAGATTTAATCATAATTAGTGCAGTGTAATTAAGTTCACTATTCCTGCTTTTATAATTACATATTTCTTAGAACATAAGTTGCATGCACTGAGAGAGGGTATATTTGGCCTTTAACAATAGGCTTATAGAAATTTAGTGTTGTATGTCCAAACTTATTTGTACATGAATATTGAATACCAATAATCAACTGCTCTCCTATATATGCCATAGAATTTTTGTTTCTATAGCGTTACATCAGTTTTCAAAACACTTGACAGAATCAAGGTCCAGCCAGAATGTGTGGACATGCAATCTCTAAACTCCAATCTTTAATTATTCACTTTAACGACAAGGTTTCATTACACTGTAGAGGGGTATAATGAGACTGACATGTTGAGGGGCGTGTCACGTACCTTTCTCACACTAATATATTGCCTTTACAGAGATAGCGTTAAGAAGCAATCATTAATATTTCACGACAGACCTGATTTATTTCTTCAATACTGTCAGGTATATACTATTAGAATGGATTTGTACTGTGTGTACTTAGACTTGATATACTATTTCAAATAAAGAAAAATCTTATGTAAGAGTATCCATAGAAACAGAAGTACATATGATCTTGCTAATGACGGGATATAAATTACTGCTGTGCTACTTATTGACCTGTGGGAAGAAAAAAGTGTCTCCATATTTATTTGATTGTTTGCTAGGTGTAATCCACAAGTATAATAGAACTTATCCTGATTTATTGTAAGGATTGTCATTGTCTAAGATAGTAACGATTATGATCGTTATGTTGCACATAGTTGCTAATTCTTGAAGGTTTAAGCTTGAGAAATTATCTTGGAGATGTAAAACGAACTCTAACAATTATTACTCTTATGAAATAAATTACATGAGGGCACCGAGGGTACGAGAAGTTCACGCTGGCATACTTTATGATGTGTGTTAGTGGTACATGTAAAAGTACTGTAAAGGGCTTTAATTTCACAGGGCTAAAATTTATCTTTCAGCATTTTGCGATGGTTTTAATTTCGCGGATAGTAAATATTCTAAGCTTAAATCGTGTACCCAAATACATTTCAACAGTACTTTGCGGTGGTTTTATTTTCGCAATTATAGTTGATATGATCGCAAATACACCCAGTAGCGAAATAAAACCCACGCGAATATTTCCCCCTTTACAGTATGCGGACATAACATGTTGCAATTCATACCCTCATGTATTTTCAAAAACAAAGTTTGATTCTTATTAAAAAATTACATGGATGGATTAACAAGCTTAATGGATTCATTTCTGGTTCACAAACACTGTGTAAGCAGAATTTTTGCGAGAATTCAATTAGCGAGGGCATCAAGATCGCTAAAATTGAATATTGCCAACAATCTATTCTGTATCTCAGGGAATATCTCAGGGAATAGGTATCTTTCTTGGAATTATAGTCTCATATCGATGTTGTTTCGGTGCTCTAACAGGGAGCAATGAGCAGGGAATTTAAAAAAACATGGTGGATATTTGACAATGGATCTGAACTAGTCTACTCTCTATGATGTCAGATCATCAGACTTTATTAAATATTTGTAAAAATAATATTTTTGTGGTGGAAGACATATCCTTTCAATTATATGTCAAGAAAGAAAAAAAAATTCATACTCTGACACTTGCTTCAGGAATACCGAGACCTAGCTGTTTGACGAGACCATGATTCTATATATACCAAGAAGCACTTTATTCTTTAAAAAAAAAAGAAGTCCAAAATATGAATAATCTTAATCTAATCTCTGTCTCAAGACCTTATAAGATTAGCCTTTTTCAGATGTCCTAGTATATAATTATCAGATTTGTCCGAATCATAATCATCTATTGCAGTGAAGAATTGAGTGTTGTAACATTATCCAGTGTACAGGGGGTATTGAGCATGGTATATAGAGATTCTCGGTGATGCTTTATCTGACTTTTAACTTCGATAACGAAAAAAAAACCACGTCCTGAATGGTCCTTTAATAGATCTACTGATGAGTTTTTATTGGAGTCAATGTTTTAGTTCTTATTTAACAAGCTGTGAACATCTCCATGAGCAAGCTGTGAACATTTCCATTGGTGGCCATTGGGATTCGTTTTTGAAAGTTGTAATTGAAAATTTAAAAAATGTTGGTTTTTTTTTTTGGTTACTTGTATATAAAATGTATTGGAATACAATGGAAAGGGGCCTTGTCATAAGAATACACATGTGAAATATGAAAGCCCTATCACTTACTATTGAAAAGTTTTGTATACAAAAAAACCCCCAGACAGATGAACAGGCCAAAAACTATATGCCCCTGGCCTGAATCAAAGATTTCGGGGGTATAAAAAAATCATAACTTAGAGAATTGTTTCATTAATTCTATCCCGCTTTTGAAATTCAATATTGATTTTCTCTATTCGTCTTTAAAGTCGTTTGTCCTGTACATCTTGGCATTTCACTTTTGGAACACCCTGTACATTCTGGAGACAGTGCAGTATTGTTTCTCTACCATATGTAGATATGCATATTGTTGGGACAGAAGGATCCAATCATTTTCCATAAAATTATCATGGTGGATCTAAGAGGGGTGGAGGGTGTAAAGTAGCTTGTGAATGTCCCTCCTACTAAGTGGCTTTTCGGATAGACTTAAAACTTTGTGCAGTGCTTTACTGCCATTTGCAGATATGCATATTGTTGAGACAGGAAGGTCCAATTTTCCTTAAAGTTATGGTGGATCTAGAGGGGTGGAGGGTGTAAAATAGCTTGTGAACACTTCTCTTCCTATATTGTTTATTGGAAATAGCTTGTGAACTCTTCTCTTCCCATATTGCTTATTGGATAGACTGTAAACTTTGTACATTGCTTCATTCCATATGTAGATGTGTATATTGTCAGAACAGGAGGATGCAATTATACTTTCCTAGAAGTTATAGGGATCTAAGAGCAGGGTGTCAAGTCCCTATAAATTCC